>JAJPUD010005420.1:52103-69783 GCA_023553655.1 Myrmecobius fasciatus
GCCCTTCGATCCTTCAGTGTGGAAGCTGACAGATCCTGACAGATTCTAATTATTGATCCTCGGTATTTGAATTGTTTCTTTCTAGCTGCTAGCAGAATCTGTTCCTTGGTGCTATAGTCCTGAAATTTAGCCACGATATTCCTTGGGGTTTTAATTTTGGGGTCTCTTTCAGGAGGTGATCGGTGAATTCTTTCAATGGTGATTTTGCCCTTTGATTCTACAATCTCAGGGCAGTTTTCTTTCAGGATTTCCTGGAAGATAGTGTTTAGATTCTTTTTTTGATCATGGCTTTCAGGAAGTCCAATAATCCTTAGATTGTCTCTCCTAGATCTATTTTCTAAGTCAGTTGTTTTTCCTAAGAGATATTTCATATTTTCTTCTAATTTTTCATTTTTTTGTTTTTGTTTGACTGATTCTTCAAGTCTTAGTGAGTCATTCACTTGCATTTGTTCAATTCTTATTTTTAAAGTGTTGTTTTCTTCAGTTACCTTTTTAAGTTCCTTTTGTAACTGGCCAATTTGTTCACTGCACTCTTTTTCCACTTCACTAATTTTATTTTTTAATAAATTGGTGTCTTTTTCATATCTCTTTTGCAGAGCATCATATCCTTCTTGCAAGATACTGTATCCTTCTTGCACTGATTTCAATTTATTTTCCCATTTATCCTCCAGCTCTCTTTTGAGGTTCTTTATGCAATCTTCCAGAAAGGCCTTTTGAAACGGGGACCAGTGATGGTCGTTGATGTTTTTTTCTGGATTTTTGTCTAAAGAAACCTCTGTATCTGAGGTCATTTCTTTGCCTTGATAAAAGCTGTCTATGGTGAGAGCTCTCTTTTGCTTCTTCATCATTTTTTTTTTTTAGACAGAGTGGATATCTCTTTAAGGTAGGGGAAAAAAAAAAAAAAAACCTCAGCTGAAGACGCTTTGCCCTGGGGCACTACGGGGAGTTGACTTAAGGTGCTGGGCCAGTGGGGGCTAGGACTAAGTCCAAATTATTCCTTAAACAAGGTAAGTCTGCCAGAACACCTGTCCCCAATCAGGGCAGAGTGTCCCGAGTGCCTCAGATAAACTCCAGGTGTTTGGAATTTGGAGTTTGGAGTTTGGAATTTCTTCCACGATGAGCCGAGCTGAGTCCCACCCTCACTTCCGGCCTGCACAGTTGCCGTCTATTTATCTCTCTGTCCGAGTCCGACTAACCTGATATGAAGTTCTCCAGAGAGCCGTGCCCAAATATTTCTGAGTTCGTTGACTTGAAGATCAGTTCAGAGGCTTATTTTATTGTTGATTTGAGAGAAGATCGGAGGAGAGGCAGAAAGTCACCTTTTCACTCCGCCATCTTGGCTCCGCCCACCAATTCTGTTTTTTAAGGAGTTATTTTTGTCAGTGAATTATTTTATTTTTTCCCATTTATCCAGTTCTGGTTTTTAGGCTATAAGTATTTTTGTGTCTGTTTCTTTTCCTTTGTGTTCATATATTTACCATTTTTTCTTCTACCACTCTTATTTTTAAAATAATTTTTAGCTCTTCTAAGAATAATTGGTTTTTTGTTTGTTTTTGTTTATTTTGTTTTGTTTTTCCTTCTTTGAGATTTTGCTTACAACTATTTTTATTTCATTTTCTTCTGAGTTAGTGTCTTTCCTTGATTTGATTTCCCCACCCTTTCTTGATTTGAAACTTTGTGACAAAGTTAGGCTCTGTTCCTTGCATCAAGTGGAGGGCTCTGTCTCAGGCTTTAGGTTTTTCCATATATCTCTTTTCAGATCTAGTTGGTTTTGTGGAAGTTTTCTTTTTTGTGCTGTTATTTTTTTAGTATTTTTTTTAAAACTGTGTTTCCAGTTCATCAATATACTCTTTCTCTCTTTTATTAATGTATCAGAAATATAGATTTTCACCTGAGTCCTGCTTTGATAGCATTCCACAGATTTTGGAATTTTTAAAATTTTTATTCTCTTTAATGAAATTATTGCTTGTTTCTATTTTTTTTGTTTTGTTTTTTGACCTACTAATTCTTTGGGATTGAATTTTTAAAGTTTTCAATTTGTTTTTAATCTATGCTTCCATGGCCTTTTTTCAAAAATCTGCTTTTCTGCATTTAGTTGTAGAGTTTTTATTGCCTAATGTATGGTCAATTTTTATGAAAGTGCACAAAAGGTATACAGCTGAGAAAAAGACATATTCTTTCTAATTCCATTGAGTTTTTCCCCTTCCCGCAAAAGATGTATCATATCTAGTTTTTTCTAAAATTCTATATAAATCCTTGACTTTTTTTTTTGGGGGGGGGCATTATTTTCTCGTTAGATTTTTCTAGCTCTGAGAGAAAACAGTTAGGGTCCCTTACTAATATAGCTATACTTTCATTCCCTCTTGTAATTCATTTAACTTTTCTTTTAAAAATTTGGATGCTAGGGCACGTTGTGTACATATGTTTACTATTGATATTATTTCATTGTGGTATCTTTTAGCATAATGTTTCCTTGCTTATGCCTTTTAATTTGGTCTGTTTTTAATTTTGCTTTATCTGAAATCAATATTTCTACCCTTGCCTTTTTTACTTCAGCTGAAGTATAACAGATTGTGTTCCAGCCCTTTATTTTAACTATGTGTGTCCCTCTTTGTTTCAAGGATGTTTCTTATTTTTTAATTTAATTTAATTTTATTTTTGTTCAACTCATACTTTTTTAAAAATTTTATTTGCATAGCATGTATGTGGGTAATTCTTCAACATTAACCCTTGCATAGCTTTCTGTTACAAATTTTTCCCCCCAACTCCCCACCCCTCCCCTAGATGGCAGGATATCCACTACATGTTAATCATGTTAAAATACTTGGCAAATCGAATATATGTATACATATTTCCAAACTTATCATTGTTGTGCGAGAAAAATCGTATCTACAAAAGACATATCAGATAAAGGAAACACAATGTAAGCAAACATCAATCAAGAGTATGAGAATGTTATATTGTGGTCCACATTTCACATCCCTCTCTCTGGGTATATATGGCTTTCTTCAGTGAACAATTGGAAGTGGTTTGAAACATTTCATTGTTGAAGGGAGCCATGTCCATCAGAATTGATCATCATATAGTATTGCTGTTGCCGTGTATAGTGATCTCCTGGTTCTGCTCATTTCACTCAGCATCAGTTCATGTAAGTCTCTTCAGGCCTCTCTGAAATCGTCCTGCTGGTCGTTTCTTACAGAACAATAATATTCCATAATATTCATATACCATAATTTATTCAGCCATTCTCCAATTGATGGGCATCCATTCAGTTTCCAGTTTCTAGCCACTACAAAAAGGGCTGCCACAAACTTTCTTGCATATGTGGGGCCCTTTCCTTCCTTTATGATTTCTTTGGGATATAAGCCCAATAGAAATGCTGCTGGGTCAAAGGTATGCACAGTTTGATAACTTTTTGAGCATAGCTCCAAACTGCTCTCCAGAATGGCTGTATCCATTCACAGCTCCACCAACAATGCATCAGTGTCCCAATCCTCCCACATCCCCTCCAACATTCATCATCAACTTTTCCTGTCATTTTAGCCAATCTGACAGGTGTGTAGTGGTACCTCAGGGTTGTCTTGATTTGCATTTCTCTGATCAATAGTGATTTGGAGCACCTTTTCATATGACTATAGTTTTAATTTCATCCTCTGAAAATTGTCTGTTCATAAGGGATGTTTCTCATAAACAATATATTTTTGAATTCTGTTTTTTAATCCAGTTTGCTATCCACTTTTATCAGTGAGTTTATTACATTCATATTCCCACATATGATTATTAATTATGCATTTTCCTTTGTTAATTTTTTCTGTTTATTCTTCTTTCTCTTTTTTAATCTCATCCTTTCTCTAAAGTATGTTTTTGTTTCTGATGATTGCTTTCTTTTATCTTCACTCCTTTTATATCACATTCTATTTTTGGTATTCCTTCTCTACTTCTCTATTGGGTAAGAAAGAATTCAAATACCAATTACATATATATATATATATATATATACACATATATATGTATTATACATACATATATATATACATATATGTATTATACATACATATATATACATATATATGTATATATATATATATATATGATTTATCTTTTGAACAAATTAAGATGTGTTTCAGTCTTAGCCTGTTCCTTTAGCATCTTTTCCTACTGAAAACAGTTCTTCCCTTTTTGCCTCTTTTATATGAGATAATTTTTTTTTCCATTCTTTCTCTCCTTCTCCTGGGTTCCCCTTTAACTTTGTTATCCATTTTTTAATATCATTCCAAAATAATTGACGCATTCCCATGGCATCTTTCCATGTAGAATCCTTCTAAGAGCCTTAATGATGATAAAATTAGAAGATATATGCATTACCTTTCTATATAAAAAGTTTGACAGTTTAACCATATTGGGTTCTTTATGATGTCTTTCATGTTTATCTTCTTTTTTACTTTTCTTAAGTTTTGTTTTTGAGTCACATTTTCTACTTAGCTCTAGTTTTTTTCATCAGAAATGCTCGAAAGTCTAATATTTCATTAAAAATCCATTTTTCCCCTTGAATGATTATACTCAGTTTTTTTTAGGAAGATTATTTGTGGTTGTAATCCTAGCTCTTTTGGCCACTATAATGTCATAGTCTAAGCTCTCTGCTCTTTTAATGTGGTAGCTGAGTCCTTGGATTTGAAGTGATATTACCATTCAGAAGTTCAACTCCCGTTTGACCAAAGGTGCTCCTCTTTCCCCTTGAAATATGACCCAGAAGTGGCTATTGGTTAATGGAGTGGCAGTCCTGTGTATATACAATCCAATCTCTTTTTGACCAAATTATTGTCTCTAGAATGTGAGCTTTTGAAATTTCTGAACTTCTTTCTCCACCACCCAGTTCCACCACTGGATTTTGTCCATGTGGACTCTGGGCCAGCCTTTTCCCCTTATGTAACAGATCTGTCTTTCCAATCTCCAACATTCTCTTGGGATGGAAATATTTAATTCAGACCTTTTATTTGCTCTGCTTCTCCAGAATTTGATTTGAGGCATTATTTTAAAGTTGTTTGGAGGGGAATATTAGGAAAATTCCACTTAGTTCTTTACTATTCCACCATCTTGGCTCTATCCCCAGAAGTCTCTAGATATATAATTAAGCTCTAGATATAGGCTAGCAGTAAACCTATATAAAAGGAATCAGCGTTCATAGAATGAATACAGTGTCATCAAGAACCAGTCACATTAGTCTGACCTCATTTTCTTTTTTGACAAGCTATTAAACTGATAGATCACAAAAATTCTGTAGAAATGGTCTTCCTAGATTTGGAAGAAGAAACATTTGCCAGTCCCTAATGCTGTTCTTGAAGGAAAGCTGTAGAGATATTGGTTAGATAATAATTTCAGATAAACCCAGACTTGGTTTATGGTCTGAAGGCGAAGAATGATCATTTATTGTTTGAAGTTGATTTGCTTATGAGCAATATGTTCTTGGTCCCATGCTGTTTTAATGTTTTCATCAATGACTTGAGTAAAAGTTCCATGGTACACTTATCAAATTTGCAGATGACATAAATCTGGGAAGGCTAGCTAATAAAGTAGCTGATAGAATCAGTACTCTAAAAATATCTTGGCAGGCTAGAATATTGAGATAAATCAAAACAGATGAAATTTAAATAGGGGCAAACATAAATGCCCTTAATATCTGAAGGAAAAAAAAAAACTTTATAAGTATGTGATACAAGAGATGTGGTTAGACATCAGTTCCCTCAAAACAATAGGGATATTTTTACAGAAACCAAGCTCTGAGTTGAGTATGCTATACCCACACCCCAAAAAAAGTTGAAATGGTTTTGGATTTTTGTAAGAGAGATGTACTATCTATGACTGGGCAGGAAATTATCTGACTTTGCTCTGGTCAAATTATATCAATTATAGTTCCAATTCTGGTGCCACATTGTTTGGAAGGATATTTATAAGTTAGATATTTTCCAGAGGAAAGCAGTATGGATGGTCAGGTTAAAGGGCCTTGGGCTTATGAGATATGAGGATTGATTTTGGTTTCAGGAGTTTTATTTAGAGTAAAGAAACTGGACATTCTATTTCTCTTTATATATTTGAAGCAAAATTTGGCTTGTTCAGCTTTGCCTCAAGAGTGAAGAACTATGAGCAATAGGTAGAAGATAAGATGTATTCCAGGAAAAATAAATAGCTAAGCAAAAACTTCAGAAGGATCAGGGCTATCCATAATTGGAAAGCAGTGGTTTTTCTCAAAAGATTGCTGGGTTTTCAGATGATCATATACATCGTGAAATTGATTTTTGTTCAAGTATGGATTCGACCAAATAGTATCTAAGGTTCTGTCAAGCTCTGAGATTCTGTGACCCTTTGCAGTTTAAGGATTTGAAATCTCTTTAGTTCACAGCTACCCTTCCATAAAATTTTTAAATTTTTAAATATTTCTCTTTAGTCTTTTCCAGTGTCTGGTGACATTATCTTTTCCTAGCATATTTAGGATCCTTTCACTAGGACTTTGCACTTTGTTGATTTTGAAATAATCTCATATTAACAGTGGAGGGTTTCTTTTTGTGTTGGCAAGAAACTGGAAACTGAGTGGATAAAGATCAATTGAAGAATGGCTGAATAAGTTATGGTAAATGAATATTATGGAATAAGAAATGATCTTTAGTATGGTTTCAGAGAGGCCTGGAGAAACATAAATGAACTGATACTAAGTAAAGTGAGTAGAACCAGGAGAACATTGTAAACAGCACAGCAAGATTATATGATCATCAATTATGATGGATGTGGCTCTTTTCAACTTCGAGATGATTCAGGTCGGTTCCAAAGGTTTGGTGATGAAGAGAGCCATCTGCACCCAGAGAGAGAACTGGAGATTGAATGTGAATTACAACATAGTATTTTCACTTTTTTATTGTTGTTTACTTTCATTTTTTTTCTCATTTTTTCCTTTTGATCTGATTTTTCTTGTGCAGCATGATAATTGTGGAATTATGGATAGAAGAATAGCACATGTTTAACATCTATTGGATTATTTGCCATCTGGGGGAGGGGTTAGGAGGAAGGGAGGGAAAACATTTGGAACACTAGGTTTTGCAAGTATGAACATTGAAAATCATCTATGTATATGTTTTGAAAATAAAAAGCTTTAATAAAAAGCTTGTGGGATGGGGAATACCATCTGGGGAATACACAGGTGTATTTGCAATTTAATTGGTGACTACCAAACAACTAAATGTCTGCACAGTCAAATGAAGTGGATCCTCAATAGAGACATTTCTGGTACTGCTTTAGGAAGTAGGAGAATTTGATGACTATATATACCTATTGTAAGAAGGAACATGGAACTGAGAATTCCCCAAACATGTCCACAGACATGTTTTTCCAAAACTGAATGGTGTTTCCATTAACTCCTTGTCTTAATGAAGGCTGTGAGATCTGATAGAGATATCTCAATGTGTAACACTGAAGGCATACAGATGTCTCAAAGCACCGATGTTAACTGATATCATTCAGAAATATACCAATCCTGAGGGATATAGAAGATGCCCTTCTTTCTTCTTTTTCAACTACAGGACTGAGGCCCAGAGAGGCTAAATGACTTAATTAATACCTCACAGGTATTAAGAGTCAGAGCCAAGATTCTCACTCAGATCTGATGATTTAAGATTCATCATTCTTTCTAATGCCTTATGCTAGGGTAATAGAGTTGAGAAAGCAAAAAGTGCCAATACTCATTAAATTATTTTAAATTAATTGCAAAATGCATAGCATAGCACTTTTGTCATTGGGCCTTCCTTTCTAGTTCTATTTTAATGAAGATGATAGGAAATGAATTTGCCTTCCCTGAGGCCACATTGATTGAGCAATGGAGATGGATGAGTTATAGCATAGACCATGCTGTATAGTTTTAGTCTCTAGAATGTTTTACCTTATTTGTGACTAAATCTATCTCCTCAAAACTCTAAATTCTACCTCACTCCACTCCTCATCTACACGAAGACTTGTCTGTACCATTAGTTTTTAAATATTGGTTTACTCATTTCTTCAAACTGCCTTTAGACATGCTCAGATTTCCCCTCTAGTAAAATCAAAACTTGTCACTAAATTCACCTATTGTTCTAATGCTTTCCTTTAATTGCTAAGCACTAAGAAATTCACTATGCTTACAGCATCCCTTGCCTTTCCATCCACTTCTATCCCTTGCAACATGACTTCTGACTCAGTTGTTGTTTCTTAATCATTTTAGTCATACCCAACTCTTCATGACCCCATTTGGTGTTTTCTTGGCAAAGATACTGGAATGGTTTGCCATTTTTATGGAGGAAGAGACTGAGGCAAACAGAGTTAAATGACTTGCCTAGGCTTACACAGCTACTAAAATGTCTGAGATCAAGATATGAACTCAGAAAAATGAGTCTTCCTGACTTCAGAATTGGCATTCTATCCATCATGTCACCTAACTAGTTCTAACCCATACTTTATGGATCCATTGATACACTGCCCCTGTGATTTCTTAATTATTAAATGCAATGATCTTACCTTAGTTCTTATACTCCTTGACCTTTTTTCAGCCTTTGAGATTGTTAAACACCCTCTCCTCTTCCTGAGTATTCTTTCCTTCTTTGGTTTAGCATTGATCTGTTTTTGTTCTGTTCTTACCTGTCTTTAGAGGATACCTGGAATAGAAGAGCATGGTTGGATGGTAATGAACAATTTCAGTCCTGGGGAATTGACAGAGAAGCATGCCATCTTTTCTACTGAGAGATGGGAATTAGAAATGTTGTGAAATTGTTATTATATTGGTTGGCTTTGCTGAAGTGTTCTTTAGTTGTTCAGATAGGGAAAGAATCTAGGATTAAAGGGGGGAATGATTGCCGTTTATAAACTGGAAAAGAAAATATTCAGTTAGTTTAGAAGTTCTCATTTACTGTTTCTACAATTTTCTAGTAGATTCTTAATAAACATTTGTTGATGAATCATTGATGAACAAGTCTTCTTGCTCTTGATTGTGTCTGAGGTCAATTATTTTGTTCTCAAATAAACAAAAGAAATTGGATATGGGGATAAATGAGTATTTGAATACTACTGCTACCACTTAGTGCCTGTGTTACCAAACTTTAGTTTTCTCAAATGTACCATGAGAATAATAATAATATGTATTTCACTAGTTTGTTGTGAGAATCAAGTGATATAATATGTGTATAGTCTTTTGTAAACCTTTAATATCTTCATAAATATCAACTATTATCATTATCATTCCCTCTTGGTCTTTTTCACTGATTAATAGTTCTTCCCCCTCTCCCAGACATGTGGGTGTTCCCCGAGGCTCTCTCCTAGGCCCCCTTCCTTTTTCTCTCTACATTCTCTCCCTTGGTATTCTTCTGTTCCCATATGTTCAGTTATGCAAATGACTCCAAAATTTATATTATCCATTCATAATATCCCCCATGAGCCCCAGTACCATATTGTCATCAACATGATGGACAATTGGCTTACTGCAAGCACCACAAACCTGTCCTAAACGGAACTTTTCCTTTCTTTAACCCTTTTCCTAATTCTATATTTCATGCTTATATGGCTAAAACTTGTCTTTTGTCTTTTAGGCTCCTAACCCTGGATTCACCCTGAACTTTTTCTCTTCCTTACTCCACACATTTTATCAGTTACCAAATCCTATTTCTTCTTCTTCCAAGGCAGCACTCATCCATTACTTTCTCTTTGCCAATACTTCTGAGCCAGTTCAGAATTTCTTCATTTCCACCATGGATTTTTGTGAGAATTTCATAATTGTACTCTTCATTTCCATTCTCCTTTTTTTTCCCTAATCCATCCTTCTTAATACAGCTATCAAAATAGTCCTCCTATTAACTAGGTCTGGCTCTGTTATGCCCATGCACAAAGAATTCCATTGATTCCCTATTGCTTCTAGCTTGGCATTTCAGGTTTCCTACATATAATCCCAATCTAAATGTTTAGCTATTTTAATTTTATTCTCATTAATACATTCTCCCCTGCAGCCAAACTGGATTCCTTTCTATTACTGCAGCTAAACATAACATCTTCCACCTGTGGCATCCACACAGGCCCTCCCAGAACATATTCCTCATTACTTCTACACAAAGGATATTGAAGTGTTGGCTCAGATTTTTTCCAGTGAATTCTCACCTCATCCTCCTTTTATAATACTTTTTATCTCTTCATATATTCCTAGAGTTCTTGTCTGTCTCTCCCCTTTGATATCTTTACATTCTTCTTTGTATTAGTCTCATATGAGAGTACATGTACCAATTCATATTATTTAGTCCCTGTTTGGAATATAAGTTTATTTAGGGCAGGCATTCTTACTTCCTGCACCATCTTTTATTCTTGGCACTTAGCCCACTTTGGTATGTATAGTAGTCATTTAGTAAATGTTTATTAAATTGCTCTTCTGGCTTCTAGGGTCACAAAAATACATACTTTACCTCTCTGTCCCATAATAGCCCTTAAGTTTTTGAAAGCATTAATTTTCCTTATCCCTTTGCATTTTCCTTCCTACATCCATCTCCCACCAAGTCTTCTCTTTTCCAAGATAAATATTTCTGCTATTATTCTACATAAGACATGATTTCTATACATTTCATTCCTAAACATCTACCTATTCTCCAATTTCTCAATTTCCTTCTGAAAATGTGCCCTAAAATATAATGTTCTCACATGTCACTTATTCAGAGAAGAGTGGTATTTTTATTTTTCTTGTTTTGTTTATCATGATTCTGTTGATACAGCCTGATATCAAGATAGTTTTTAAACAAACATGACACATTATTGGCCTATATTGAGCTTGTGGTAAACTAAAGCCCTCAGGTATTTCTCCCCATGGGAAGAATGGTCAAGCCATATCATTCTTCATCCCAAATCTCTATCTTTTTTTTTTTAATTTTGATGCAGGACTTTACTTATCTTTATTAAATCAAATGCTATTTGTTTCAGACTTTTGAGAGGTAATATAGTACAAAGGATGAAGAGCATATAACTTAAAATCCAGAGTCTGGAATTTTCATTCTTTGTGTGACCTTCAGCCAATCATTTTGTCTCCTGAAACTCAGTTGAATCATCTATAAAATGGAGCTAATAGTTGCTGCATAAAGCTAGTGACTCTTTTGAGGAAATATGTATAAGTTTATGCATATATATGTCCTAAAGTGAGATGTGCATTTTTATGTATATATAATGTGCTTAATGAAAACACACATATGTATGTATGAATATGATTCATACATACATATGAATGGATGATAGTATTATCATTGTCATGATGAACCTTATTTTTGTCATGAACACATTATCCTGGATCCAAATATACTCGTGATTCTTCAGACAGTTTCAGATAGAAATGGTTTTGTAGTATGTGTCTGGTAGGTGCTAGAAAGAATCTGAGATTCAGGAATTCAGGAGATCTGGGTTCTTGTCATCCTGTCACTCACTAACTGTGTGACTTTGCCCTCTCTGGATTTCACTTTCTTTATTAACAAAATGAGTTTTTTAAATAGATAATTGTTTAATCTAATCCTAAAGAATGAATGGGTGAAAGAGCAAATCATAGACACAATCAATAATTTCATCCAGGAGAATGATAATAATGAGACAACGTATTTGTGGGATACAGGCAAAGTGTTTTAGGGGGTAAATTTATACCTCTAAATGCTTACTTGCATAAAATAGAGAAAGAGAAGATCAATGAATTGGGCTTACAATTAAAAAAAGCTAGAAAAAGAGTAAATTAAAAACCCTCAATTAAATACCAAATTGGAAATTCTGAAAATAAAAGGGGAGATTAATAAAATTGAAAATAAGAAAACTATTGAATTAATAAATAAAACTAAGAGTTGATTTATGAAAAAAACAGCAAAATAGATAAACCTTTAGTTAATTTGATTAGAAAAAGGAAAGAGGAAAATCAAATTGTTAGTCTCAAAAATGATGAGAGAACTTTCCTCCAATGAAGAGGAAATTAGAGCAATAATTAGGAGTTACTTTGCCCAACTTTATGCCAACAAATTTGATAATCTAAATGAAATGGAAGAATATATACAAAAATATAGACTCCCCAGGTTAACAGAAGAGGAAATAAATTTAAATAGCCTCATTTTAGAAAAAGAAATAGAACTATCAACTCCCTAAGAAAAAATATCCAGGGCCAGATGAATTTACATGTGAATTCACCAAACATTCAAAGAACAATTAATTCCAATAGTATATCAACTATTTTAAAAAAATAGGGAAAAAAAGATAAACTACCAAATTCCTTTTATTTTACAGATATGATATTGATAGCTAAACCAGGTAGGGTAAAAACAGAGGAAGAAAATTATAGACCAATTTCCTTAATGAATATTGATGCAAAAATTTTAAATAAGATATTAGCAATAAGATTACAGAAAGTCATCCCCAGTATAATACACCATGATCAAGTAGGATTTATACCAGGAATGCAGGGCTGGTTCAGTATTAGGAAAACTATCAGCATAATTAATTATATTAATAACCAAACTAACAAAAATCACATGATTATTTCAATAGATGCAGAAAAAGCATTTGATAAAATCCAACATCCATTCCTATTAAAAACACTAGAGAGTATAGGAATACATGGGCTTTTCCTTAAAATGATTAGTAGCATCTATTTAAAACCATCAGCAAGCATCATATGTAATGGGGACAAACTAGACCCATTCCCAATAAGATCAGGAGTGAAACAAGGGTGCCCACTGTTACCATTACTATTTAATATTGTATTAGAAATGTTAGCTTTGGCAGTAAGAGAAGAAAAAGAGATTAAAGGAATTAGCATAGGTAATGAGGGAACCAAATTACCACTCTTTTTGACATGATGGTATACTTAGAGAACCCTAGATACTCAACTAAAAAACTGCTAGAAACATTTCACAACTTTAACAAAGTTGCAGGATACAAAATAAATCCACATAAATCAGCTACATTTTTATATATTACCAACAAAGTTCAGCAGCAAGAGATACAAAAATGCAATTCTATTCAAAATAACTGTCGATAGTATAAAATATTTGGGAATCTATTTGCCAAGTAACAGTCATGAACTATATGAACTAAACTACAAAACACTTTCCACACAATTAAAGTCAGATCTAATCAGTTGGAAAAACATCAAGCATTCATGGGTAGGCTGAGCAAATATAATAAAAATGACAGTACTACCCAAACTAATTTACTTATTTAGTGCCATACCAATCAAGCTCCCAAGAAATTATTTTACAGATCTAGAAAAAAAGAGTAGCAAAGTTCATTTGGAAGAACAAAAGGTCAAGAATCTCAAGGGAATTAATGAAAAAAAGGCTGATGAGAGTGGCCTTGCTGTGCCAGATCTAAAATTATATTATAAATAGATGATTTTTAAAATCACTTCCAGCTGTCATTCTTGATTTTTAGGCCCCTTACAATTGTGGCTGTCTGTTTTTTTGGTTCTTTCCAAGTCTAAAAATTCTGTGACAATGTCAATTGCTATCTTAAAAACCCATTTCACATTATTTTTCTCCAACTCTAAGAATATATATGAAGCCAAGCTGGGACTCTGGTTTTGTCTCTGTCTAGGTGTCATTTCTCTGCTTGCTCTCCCAACTCTCTTGCATCAAGCCTGCCAGCTACCTTTTATATAGTTCTCCCTTTCTTCTTTCCTCTTTTTAAAGCCTTACAATTTCATTAGATTTGAAAGCTGAATTAGCCACTGCTCTACCCTTTATTTACTTATCATCAAGGCCAAACAAGTCCTCCTCCAACAAGCCTCTGATTCCCTAGATGCTGCAAGCCCTAACCATGATGCATAGCCAATCCACCAGGAGGATTAATAAATTTACATTTGCAAGGGGCTTTGAGCTCCACCAGGCAAGGTGCCTTCCTTTGTACATGAATTATCACCATCATTACTCTTTATTTACAGCCTTTGAGCTAATTTCCAAGCTGTACAGCTGTGTGCCTCTCCCAACCCATTTGAACTAATTTTGCAAGAAACATTTTTGAGTTATTGTTGCCTGGATTAAGTCATCTGTGATCCTTTCATCCCTAACTTTGTAATTCTATGCAAAGCACTCATCTAGTGCAATTTGTACTTTTTACAACCCCTAGTGTTGTGTTGTCTCATAATTCCTTTGTCTTCTCCAGCATTATCAAATTTGTTAATGTTTCTTTGTGCAAAAGAAATAAAAAGCATTTCTCCTTTGCCCTCCTCTCAATAAGAAGTTTCTCCTTGAATCAACATACTTAAAGCCCAGAGTTCATGTAGTATTTTTCTCTTCTTTACAAATGATCAATATGAAATGTTGCTCGGTGTATATGGGGAGAAAAGTAAGATCTCTTATTCTACTGTCTCTAAAAAAAATAATAAAAATTGTAAGCTATTCAGTAAGGATTGGTGAATTTTCTGAGCATTTCTAGGAATCATGTCATCCAGACCTGCTGATTTGTGTATTTCTAAAAATCTCTAAGTATTCCCTTAACCACTGTCTGTCATCCTCATTTCTGCAAGATCTTAATTATTTCCTAATTGTCCACATTTCTTTTCATTTTTTCTTGCTAAAGACAGATTTTAAAAGATAGGTTCAGGATCTCTGCCATTTTAGAGTCATCATTAATTTTCTTCTTTCCTCATTATTAGAGGGGAGAACATTTGAGATTTCTGTGTGATTTCCCACCTGGTTTCTTGGTAACAGCTCTCCATGGCCTCTACATCTCTTTAATCGCATGTAACCTTCAAAGGTTGTTTTCTTGAAAATGATGTGAGGTCCTTCTCTATTTCTCTCCTATTGAAGATTTCTCTATATGTCATAATCTTGCAATACTCAAAATTGCCCTGATTATTATTCCCTTAAACAGAGGAGGTGGGGTGTGTTATGTTCTCTTCATCTTATATACATAGCCAGATAGGTAATTAATCATATCACAATAACATTATACTGAGTAAAAAATATTTAGTGGGTCTCAATCCTATTGAATCAAATTGAAAATTGATTGTCTGATATAAAGCCTTTATAATTCTGAGATAGGAATTATAATGAAAATCACACAGAGTCAGAGGTCCTAGCTTCAAAACCCACCTTTGATACTACATGGGCAAGTCTCTTGGTCTCTCTCATCCCCAGTTCTTTTTATTTGTAAAATGATTGGGCTGAAATAGATGGTTTTGGAGCTTCCTTCCAGCTTCAGATCCATGATCTTATGAGACTTGAAATACCTTGTTCTACGTTGTTTTGCTCAATGCATAACTTTTAGAAGTTCTAGGGATAGAGGTACAGTTACTGTGTTAACACAAAGAAATGCTTTAGGCTTTAGTTAGTATCCAAGGTCCCCCTTTATCTTAACTGGTACATAAGGTATGGGTTTATTGGTTTTCCCCTCATAATAGACTATTTGTCCTTAGTTTCTTTCCATCTCTTCTAGGTGTTACTTTCATCATACAAATTATCTTTCCCTGATATAGATATGTAAAGCATATTGATCATCCTATAATCTTTACTCAGTTTTCAATTTTCATATTATCATAGATAGTTTTAGGGAGCAGGAAACCTTAGACATTATCTGGTCTGATAATCCTCCATCCTTTCTGTTCTCCCCTACTTTTTTTTTTGCTCTGGACTGATGAATTGTGAGTGTGGTAACTCCTGTCACTTATGTAGATAGGCAACCTGCTTTTGACTTTATAGGACTAGGAAAGCCTGGGTCATTGAAAAGCAAAGTTTTTTTTTAATTTTTTAAATTTAAAATTTTTTTATTTGCATAACATATGTATGGGTAGTTCCTCAGCATTGATCTTTACAAAGCTTTTCATTACAAATTTTACCCCCAGTCCCCACCCCTCCCCTAGATGGCAGGATATCCACTACATGTTAATTATGTTAAAATACTTGACAGATCGAATATATGTATACATATTTCCACACTTATTGTTGTGCAAGAAAAATCATATCTACAAGAAAGAAAAATCAGATAAAGGAAACACAAGGCACACAAATATCAATCGAGAGCATGAAAATGCTATGTTGTGGTCCACATTTCACATCCCTCTCTCGGTGTATATGGCTTTCTTCAGTGAACAATTGGAAGTGGTTTGAAACATTTCATTGTTGAAGAGAGCCATGTCCATCAGAATTGATCATCATATAGTATTGTTGTTGCGGTGAAGAATGATCTCCTGGTTCTGCTCATTTCACTCAGCATCAGTTCATGTAAGTATCTCCAGACCTCTCTGAAATCGTCCTGCTGGTCATTTCTTACAGAACAATAATATTCCATAATATTCATATACCATAATTTATTCAGCCATTCTCCAATTGATGGGCATTCATTCAGTTTCCAGTTTCTAGCCACTACAAAAAGGGCTGCCACAAACATTCTTGCACATGTGGGGCCCTTTCCTTCCTTTATGATTTCTTTGGGATATAAGCCCAATAGAAATGCTGCTGGGTCAAAGGGTATGCACAGTTTGATAACTTTTTGAGCATAGTTCCAAATTACTCTCCAGAATGGTTGGATCCATTCACAGCTCCACCAACAATGCATCAGTGTCCCAGCCTTCCCACATCCCCTCCAACATTCATCATTATCTTTTCCTGTCATTTTAGCCAATCTGACAGGTGTGTACCTCAGGGTTGTCTTAATTTGCATTTCTCTGATCAATAGTGATTTGGAGCACCTTTTCATATGACTACAAATAGTTTTAATTTCATCCTCTGAAAATTGTCTGTTCATATCCTTTGACCATTTATCGATTGGAGAATGGCTTGAATTCTTATAAATATGAGACAATTCTCTATGTATTTTAGAGATGAGACCTTTATCAGAACCCTTAAATGTAAAGATGATTTCCCAATGTCTTGCTTCCTTCCTAATCTTGACTGCATTGGTTTTGTTTGTACAAAAACTTTTTAACTTAATATAGTCAAAGTTATCTATCTGGTTTTCAATTAAGAGTTCCAGTTCTTCTTTGGACATAAATTTATTCCATCTCCATAGATCTGAGATGTAAACTATATTACGTTCCTCTAATTTACTTATAATATCACTCTTTATATGTAGATCATGAACCCATTTAGATCTTATCTTGGTATGTGGTGTTAGATGTGGGTCAAGCCCTAATTTCTTCCATACTAGTTTCCAATTTTCCCAGCAGTTTTTGTCAAATAGTGAGTACTTATCCCAGAAGCTGGGGTCTTTGGGTTTATCAAAACCTAAATTGATATAGTTATTGCCTAATTTGTCCTGTGATTCTATCCTATGCCACTGATCGACTACTCTATTTCTTAGCCAGTACCAAATGGTTTTGATGACCGCTGCTTTATAATATAGTTTTAGATCTGGTACAGCAAGTCCACCATCATCAGCCTTTTTTCATTAATTCTCTTGAAACTTGACCTTTTGTTCTTCCAAATGAATTTTGCTACTATTTTTTCTAGATCTGTAAAATAATTTCTTGGGAGTTTGATTGGTATGGCAGTAAATAAGTAAATTAGTTTGGGAAGTATTGTCATTTTTATTATATTTGCTTGGCCTACCCATGAGCACTTAATGTTTTTCCAATTGACTAGGCCTGACTTTATTTGTGTGGAAAGTGTTTTGTAGTTTAGTTCGTATAGTTCCTGACTTTCCCTTGACAGATAGATTCCCAAATATTTTA
>JAJPUD010005420.1:69883-86967 GCA_023553655.1 Myrmecobius fasciatus
ATAGTTCCTGACTTTCCCTTGACAGATAGATTCCCAAATATTTTATAATATCAACAATTATTTTGAATGGAATTTCGTTTTGTATCTCTTGCTGGTGAAATTTATTGGTAATATATAAAATTTCTGATGAATTATTTAGATTTATTTTGTATCCTGCAACTTTGCTAAAGTTGTGAATTGTTTCTAGTAATTTTTTAGTCGAGTTTCTAGGGTTCTCTAAGTATGCCATCATGTCATCTGCAAAGAGTGATAATTTGGTTTCCTCATTACCTACTTTAATTCCTTTAATCTCTTTTTCTTCTCTTACTGCCAAAGCTAACATTTCTAAGACAGTATTAAATAATAATGGTTACAGTGGGCAGCCTTGTTTCACTCCTGATCTTATTGGGAATGGTTCTAATTTGACTCCATTACATATGATGCTTGCTGATGGTTTTAAGTAGATACTACTAATCATTTAAAGGAAAAGCCCATTTATTCCTATACTCTCCAGTGTTTTTAATAGGAATGGGTGTTGGATTTTATCAAAGGCTTTTTCTGCATCTATTGAGATAATCATATGGTTTTTGTTAATTTGGTTATTAATATAATTGTTATTGCTAATAGTTTTCCTAATACTGAACCAGCCCTGCATTCCTGGTATAAATCTTACTTGGTCATGGTGTATTATCCTGGGGATAACTTTCTGTAATCTCATTGCTAAAATCTTATTTAAAATTTTTGCATCAATATTCATTAGGGAAATGGGTCTATAGTTTTCTTTCTCAGTTTTCTCCTTACCTGGTTTAGCTATCAGTATCATATCTGTGTCATAGAAGGAATTTGGTAGTACACCTTCTTTCCCTATTTTTTCAAATAGTTTATATAGTATTGGGATTAATTGTTCTTTGAATGTTTAATAGAATTCACATGTAAATCCATCTGGCCCTGGAGATTTTTTCTTAGGGAGTTGATTAATAGCTTGTTCTATTGCTTTTTCCAAAATGGGGCCATTTAAATAATTTATTTCTTCATCTGTTAACCTGGGCAATCTATATTTTTAGAAAACAAAGTTGATAGCTTGTTATCCCATAGGACTTAAACGCAGCTCTTTCTGCCTCTATACGACACCACTGTATTTTATACACAGAGAGGTGAAGTGATTTGTCTAGGGTCATAATGCCAATAAGACTCATGCCTATATCTTCTAATTCCCAGCACAGTACACTTCCTATTTTATCTCATTTTCCCCCCTTTCCCTCCTTCTCTCCTGTATCTTTTTTTTCTGGTTTAGTAATTGTTATTACACTTAGTTGATAAGTGTATTACATTTAATTATTTGTTGTTTTCCTTGATAGAATATAACCTCCTTGAAATCAGGGCTATTGCTTTTTTTTGCCTTTGTTTCCCCAGCACATAGCAAAAAGTCCATCATAGACTTTTAACAAATGTTTGTTGATTGGTTGGTAACAGTGATCCCAATTTCAGATTGCTGCCTTTGTTCATCAGCTGGATAGTAAGTTACTTATTACTGGAATTCTTTAAATGGAGATAATATAATCATTTGCTTGGCATGATTTTAGAGTATTTTCCGGTCTAGCTGTGGGTTGAACTAGATCTCTGAAGTACTTTCCAATTTTCTTTGTTTCTGATAATTGAAGAACATTATCATTAAATGTGCAAATGAGACTCCAAATCATCCAAGTACTCATTGTTTTTCTGCCTTGTTAACCTTAGCTACAGATCCATTCTTATCTAGAACCTAGCTACTCAGTCCATCACAGGAATGGGGAAAATTGTTGAAGGAGTATCATCAAATATAAATTCAACTATTTGTTTTCTTTTGGTTTTCCTACTTTCCTGCAAGTCCAGGTAAAATTCCTCCTTTTAGTAAAAGCTTTTCATACTCCCTCTTAAAGCTAATATCTTACATCTCTTGCTTATATTAAATTTATCCAACATATATCTGGTTTTTATGTAGTTGATTACATGTTATTTCTCCCATTAAACTGTAGGCTCTTTTAGTTCAGGGACTTTAGTCTTTTGCCATTCTTTCTATCTCTAGTACTAAGTACAGTGTCAAGCACTCTGTAAGAATTTATTAAGTATTGGTGGACTGGCTTTGTTCCCATGTAATTTCTATAGGATTTGATCACAGAGGATAGATCACTGGGCTTAGAATCAAGAAGACTCAACTTTAGGAGTTCAAATTCAGCCTTGGTTACTTATTGGCTGTGTGACTCTCAGCAAATTACTTAACCCTGTTTGCCTCAGTTTCCTTCTCTATAAAATGAGCTGCACCAATCCAGTTATCTCTGCCAAGAAAATTGCAAATGCGGTTGTGAAGAGTTCAATTCTTAACTAAACAATGACAACTGAAAATAGTCTTTGACTAATTTGCATTTTGTGATTTCTGCCTCCCTTAGCTCACCCTCTAGAGGAAGTATTATGGAATCATGAAATGACCTCGGGGCAGCAGAAGAAATAGGGAAGCATGAAGGACTTGGATAATCCACAAATTACATAATCATTTACTAAATGATTATGTTGCTTATACTTGAATATTTTTATACAATCTGCCCCCACG
Organism: Myrmecobius fasciatus; assembly: GCA_023553655.1. Taxonomy (NCBI): domain Eukaryota; kingdom Metazoa; phylum Chordata; class Mammalia; order Dasyuromorphia; family Myrmecobiidae; genus Myrmecobius; species Myrmecobius fasciatus. The sequence continues at coordinate 72,450 of JAJPUD010005420.1, forward strand.
ACTATATATTAGGCCTCTCATTTTCTATTTTGAGAATAGGTTTTCAGTAATCTTCACCATCAGTAGTGACTTTTATATCTATTATGAAGTTACCTCTTCAAATATATTCACTTTATTCCAGGTCATCATGACTTCTAGCACTTCTTATAATGGATTGAAAGGATGTTTAAAACAAAAGAGTGACATTCATGTAAGGATAGGAGATGTAGCATGTTGTAGAAGAAAAGGGAAAGGGCAAAATATCAGGAGATTTAGGTTTCAGTCTAGATTTGCCATTGATTTATCATTATTTCTCAACTGCTTAATCATCATCATCTTTATAACCATCAAGTCCGTATTACTTTTTGCAAAATACTTTATGCATAACATCTCATATTATCCTCACAGCAATTTTGGAAGTTATGTGCTATCATTATCACTACTTTACAGATGAGGAAATTGAGGGAGATATAAGTTAAGCATCTTGTCCAGGGTTAGTCAAGGTCTGAGGCTGCAAGTGCACTCAAATCTTCTTGACTCCAGATTCAGTTTTCTATCCATTCTTCTGTATAGGTGACTCTAAAATAGGATTAGATGATTTTTCAAGTCCCTTCTAGGCTTAATATTTTGGTTTGAGGCTCCTTACAGATCCAACATTCAATGGGTCTATATTCTACATGTGCTTTGCCATATATTATTTACTACCACACAAATCTTACTATATTATTGGTCATCACAAATGATAAATGATACTAATAACACATGATAACTAATAACAAATGAAAAAAAACAAAAAGATAATGCTATTGCTATTTAAATTCTGTTTTATTTTTATTTCACATTTCCCTTGAAAAAAATTCATGCTGATGTGGTACAATATTGTAAACCCATTCTAGTCATTTTATGACTAGAATGGGCTTTGGTTGGGAGAGAAATCTCTAGAGTATTGTTCTGGTATATAGAACTTGTTCTCCCTTGTCTAACAGTGTGACCCAACCTTAGCTGTGTTTCTGGTGTTTTAAAATTAATATTTCGGAGTTGGCTTCCATCAACCCCTTTCTGAAAAGAAGAGGAAAATAGGAAGCTAAGAGGGATGAGCCAAGGATGGTCTTTATGACTTTCATTAATTATTAAGAACATGATCATGGATTTTATTCTTGAAAAGGACTTTAGGGACCATCTAGTTTTTCAACTGTCTTCCTATACAGAAATGGAAACCAAAGCCTGAAAAAATTAAATAACTCGCTGAAGATCACACTTTTTAAGTCAATAACAGAGGAAGGATTTGAACCTAGGGCTTTTGACCCCAAATTTGTGTTTTCTTACTGACACCATGCTGTAAAGAAATGGAAAAAAAAAAGAAAAAAACTAAAGCCATACTAGAACAGTGATCCAACCTGTATTCATTTACTGTACCCATGTTAAGCCTCACCTTCTTTAGATAGAATACCTTCTTTGGAATATTATCTGTTATAAAGAAATAAAATTTTTTTTCTCTCTTTCTACTTGGATCACATCCATGATACACTCATCCCAGAATTCTTTTTCTGGCAAAATCCCAGAAAAGGTAAATAACTTGCCTTAGCTCATTCCCCAAGCCAGGAGGAGATTGTGGCCATCTTCCTCAAAGACATTCATCTCAAAAATTATTATTATGGATGGCAATACCCCAATTTCACATCATTTTCTTTGATATTCACAACATCCTTGAGAAGGCACGACTAGAAAAATATTCACTTTAAGAATCTCTTGGGGTTTAGTAGACCATAAACATATTAAGTGTATTCTGTGGTAACCAAGAAACCCAATCTGATCTTTAGCTACAAGAAAACAAATGTAGTGCCCAGTACAAAGAAAACAGTTGCTCCCCTATACTCTCTCCTGATCATTTGATACATAGAATATGAAGTTAATGACAATCATGTTTTAGGAAGGATGTTGACAATATGAAATAGATGCATGGAAGGAAACATTGGATGCCAAGAAGAGAAGAGACATGCCATATGGAAGGAATTGGGGGCCATTTATCCTAAGGAAGAGAAGACTGTGGGTAGATGACTTGGAGGCTGCTTCAAATATTTAAGATTGTAAATTTACTGATGGAAGGTTCTTAGTTATCATTTAGTGCAATACCTTCATTTTACATATGACTAATTAAGGCCCACCAAATCTAAATAATTTGCTCACTTAAAGAGGTCATAAGTGGTAGAGCTAGGATTCAGACTGGTGTCCTCTGACTCCAAGTCTTATTACTTTTTTTTCTCTAAATCACAGTGTTTGGTTTGTTGTTCTATATTATTGAAAAGGAATTAGATTTTTCTCCTTAGTCCAACAGGACAAAACTGTGAAAAATAGATGGAAGGTAAAAGAGCCTCTTGGGGAAAGATCACTATCTTCAAAGCAGTATCATTTATAATCTGCTATATTGATATACATTTTGGCATGAGGATACTGCTAGGAGGGTGTAAGCCTCAAACTCAATCAGCTCCCCCTATATTACCTCCACCCATCCATTCTTAATACAGTCCTGGATGCCCCCAGACAACTATGTAGCATAAATATGAGTGCAGGGGGGTGGTCTGAGATATTTTTCTTGTATTATTTTTCAGAAGTGGAATTGTCCACTTCAGGAGGGCCTGTGGAAGTCTTTAAGCAGAGGTTGGATAATATTTATCATAGGAATCCTCACATAAAAAACCCTTTTATTTCCCTTCTAGCTCTGAGATTCTATAACAACCCTGTGGGATAGATAGCATGGGTGGTTTCATCTTCACTTAATGAACAGAAGCTCCAGAGAGGAGAATAAGAGTATTTAGGTATATAACAAAGAGGAATCTATAATGATTCACAAGTGTCTGTACATAAGCTAGTCCTTTTAGAATCATAGTATGCATCTGTCTATCTGTCTACCAGTCTATCCATCCATCTTTCTCTCTATATATCTGTCTATTTATCAGTCTATCTATCAATCTAGTACATATTTATAATATATATCTGGAAGTTGAAGTAATATCAGAGGCTACAGAGTCTGATACTTCATTTTAAAGTTTAAGAGACTGAGGCCCTTTGCAGTCCACTCTCTCTGCAACTCTGCTGATTCATCCCAAGCTCTGAGCCCTCCCTTGCCAGTGCTCAGTGAGGCATCCCCCATGATGGGGGAGAAGCAGTTTGATTGATTTTGTTCTGTGTTCACTGCACACGATGAAAAGTTTTTTTTTTCTCCTTTAGTATTGGGAATTATATTTTTCTTGAAGTCTTGCTAATGGAAAGCACTGAACCAGATTCTCTCAAATTGAATTTGGCTGCCTGAACTGTCAGACCACCCCCCTGCACTCATATTTATGCTACATAGTTGTCTGGGGGCATCCAGGACTGTATTATGAATGGATGGGTAGAGGTAATATATGGGGAGCTGATCTAGTTTGAGGTTTGCACCCTCCTAGCAGTACCCTCATCCCAAAATGTATATTAACATAGCAGATTATAAATGATACTGCTTTGAAGATAGGGGTCTTTCCCCAAGAGGCTCAGACATCACAATAGATATAAGTCAAAACCAACTATATTTATATTTATATTTATATTATTACATACCCAGTGTCCACTACTGGGTATTACATGCCTAGTGTCCACCACAGGGAACTTGGGAGTAAACTCAGCAGGTACATTTCAAATAGAATATGAAGCTTGATTGTATGAAGCTAGATACATTATCATCATTAACAACAATAATAATGTATAATGTTTCAATAATGCTACAAATATATTGCTTAATTTGATCCCCACATCAAATCGGTGAGTGTACATATAGGTTTTATAAACCCCATTTTGCATATAAGAAAATTGAGGCTGCAAAGTTAAATTATTTGCTTAGGGTCATACATCAAGTATATTATAGGTAGGATTCAAATCTAAATCTTTTCTTCAAGTCTTGTGTACTCTCTCTCCTACAATAATTCTATTCTGATTGTCACGTAATCTGTTGGTCCTGATACTGGATAAGTAACAGCTGTTACCAAAGACTGACACAAATACCTTCACACACAATGCTGACACTCAGGGAGAAGAGGGACATCCCACAAGGTATTGTCACTTTAACTCCTCATCTTCAAGGCCTTCCTTCACTACACTTACATCCACAATTATTAGATATGGGCATTTTCAGTGAAAGATACACAACTTCCCTTTCCATTTTTGAAGACTCTTCAAAACCTCCTTGGCAGAAGTGCTTTGCAATCAGCCTTCCTTTAGTTCAAATGAGAGTAGCAGCCTCACTGAACCAGGAGGGTCCCAGGAGATATTCCTGTGGTGTTCAATTGTAGCTTTTCCACATTTGCACCCCATAGCACTTCATGCTTCCAGATGTGCTGATAGGTTGCAGAAAAGAACAATTAGCAAATCTATTCACTAAAGCTGGCTTGTACTTCTGTGGACAATTGTGATTGTTTAAGTAACTTATATTGCCTTTCTTTAAAGTTTCTGATCCCCAGAAGCACATGGTAATGAGTTTTAAAATTTCCTCTCTAACATGTTTGAATCTCCTCTCTTGAATTTGACAGCTAGGGACACGGGCCCAATCAATACTTTGCTCTGCTGAGAGCTACATGCAATTAAAGCATGAGGTCCTAAGCTAACAAAAGACTGTCATTCACATTGATGTATAAACATGACCTCAATTCAGAAAGTTGCTGTTCTTTATTAAATACAATGTATCACATTGTGGTCTATTGGCCCATAGATCTAATAAAACTTCTTTAGTTTTGGTAGACAGAATTAGAAGGCTGAATCTTCTTAAAATGTCAATAATACTTTGTTGCTACTGTTACTAGTAATAAATTTAATCCTTAGAAAATTAGGTACAATGAATTTATGTGATTTGTTTAGGAAGAAACATGAGAAATAAAATATTATAGAGACCTGATGATAACTATTAATTTTCAAAAATGTAGCTAAAAATGTACTAGCATTTGCAGCATGTAGCAGAGTAGATAAGAGATCTGGAGTCAGGAAGACTCATCTACCTTATTCCCTATCTGACCTCAGCCACTTCCTAGCTGTGTGATCCTGAGCAACAGTTTGGCTCAGTTTCCTCACCTATAAAATGAGCTGGAGAAAAAATTGGCAAACTATTCCAGTGGCTTTACCAAGTAAACCCCAAATGAGATCACAAAGAGTTAGTATGACTGAAAACAAATGAACATTTGCAGCACAAGTTTATGTGTTTATAAGTTTCCACAGCCCTGCAATAATATCTGAAAATCACAAACTTCGGAAAAATATCATTATTTATTCTTGATTTAGAGAAACAAGCATTATACATGACTGGAGTAAAAAACATAGATTGAGGTTCCAACTCTCATCAACTGTGCGCAATTGGTCAGGTCATTTAAAGCTTTAACCATCAGTTTCCTCATTTGTAAAATGGAGACTATACTTTGACAGTGGCTATGAATTTTTTTTATATTATATGGTTTATAAAGATTCAAGAATTTGGACTTTTTAAAGACCAAAGCCATGTTGGTTTCTGCACTAAGTCCAGAGCAAATATGGTGAACCATTGGGAATGGAGAACCACCAGACTACTTAAGGAGAGGTGCACAGGTTAAGGTGAGAGGAAGGGAGCAGCTCAGACCCATGTGTAGCTGCTGTACTTAGTCCTAATCAAGATTGGGAGACACCACCATCATCAAGTGGCATTTGACTTGCCCTTCAGAGGCAGCTAGGTGGTAAAGTTGATAGAGAGCCAGACTTGGTGTCAGAAAGATGTAAGTTCAAATTCCTTTTCAGACTCTCATTAGATGTATGACTCTGGGGAAAAAAATCATTCAATCTCCATCTGTCTCAGTTTCTTTATCTTTAAAACTGGAAAATAATAACATCTGCCCTCCTAACTTGTAGTACAAATCAAATAAGGTATTATTCATAAAGAGTTTTATTAGTTTTAAAATGCTATGTAAATTATATTTTATAATAATAGAAAATATTATAACAGAAAATAAGAAGCAGAGCTAAGATTTGAATCAAAGTCCTCTGATTCCAAATCCAATATTTTTTTTTCCCTACTGTGCTACAAAGTCTCTTATATTTATAAGGAAATTGTTATATAATGGATAAGATTGCAAAGTACTTTACAAACCTTATTTTGCTTGGGCTTCACAATAACTCTATTAGGTTGGTGCTTTCATTATTATTATGCCTATTTTATAGAGGATAAAATTGGATCTCAGAAAAGGTAGGTGAATTACCCAAGATTGAATTTGAACCCAAGCCTCTGTTGACTAGGCTCTTTGTACTAAATCAAACTATTCCTTCTAGTTTCTATTAAAATAGTTTCAGTGTTTTAAGAATTATTTTCACTTGACTTGATATTCTCTTACATACTGGGGATAGAGAGAGACATATTATTAATAAGGCAATTCAGTTCTCTCATCCAAGTATAAGTAAAATTAGAGTATTAAGTTTGATCACTTAATCAACAATTGTTTATAAAGCACTTTTTGTGACTGACACAATTAAGTATTGTTGATACAAAGAAAAAACATCTTCCCTTTTCAATATATATATATATATATATATATATATGCATATATATATATATATATATATATATATATATATATATAATTAGATTGAAGTAAGACTTGGACAGGAAAGCATAAGATACTAAGAATGGAAAAGGTTTGGGGAGCAGAAGAGAAGAGAAAAGGCCTTATGCAGAAGTTGGAATTTTATTTGAGTGCTAAAAATAACAAGGACTCTAAAAAATGGATCTAAGAAACAAGAACATCCTTGGCATTGGGAATAAAAACAAACAAAACCAAAAACAGCACAAAGGGAAAGAGATGGGAAAGACAGTATGTTAGGTGTTAGTTAAACTTTTTTTCAACATATGCCCTTATAATATATTTCCAGTTCACTTGATGTTATGGATTCCCCTTTCTAGACCTAATCCTTAAATCTAGAATGCATACCATAGGCGATTGCAAGTGAAAACTTCTTTGGAGAGACTATGACTGACAAATAATGGATGATTGATCAACAAGAGGTCACTAAAGGAAATCAAAGACATGTAGACACTTCTGTAAGTTAGCAACCATATCCCTCTACAAACTATCTGTTAGCAACCAGTCAGAAATAGAATTCCTCGAGGGCTAGTCAATTGACACAGTGTGATAATTCACATATCATTATGTTAATTCTTAGGCTCATTTTTATACATAAATGAATGCATGACCTTCTAAGGATTGAAGTGGCCTATTTTGAAGTCTCCATAGAGTTGGTAGTGATTGGTGGGGCAATAGACAATCATCTGAGAGCACTGACTAAGCAAGTTTCATTGTCACCCTCTGATCTGTGCTTTTCTGTTGGTATAGAGATAAAATGAGAGATGTGCTGCAAAATGGCCTTTAATTCTACCTTGACTCTTTTGCTTATATGCATTCAATTGCTTGGAAAACTAGAATTTGTTGTGAATAGACATAGGGAAGTAAACAACCAACTACATTTTTTAATAATCCTAGTAATTGGAGGAGAGATTTTAAATAAATTCAGTTTAGTTCTTGACTCATATTGGATTTGAGTGTAATAGGTCAAAACAAAGATGTGTTTGGGGAAAGAAAATAGAATGAAGTCAATTTCCAGAACCTGGGTTACTTAGCAAGAGAATTCTGGCCTTGCAAGAATTGTTGGAAAACAAATAAACTGGATTGGTACTGTTGTTATTGTTCATCCATTTTCAATTGTGTCTGACTCTCCATAACCCCATTTATGGTTTTCTTGACAAAGATACTAGAGTGATTTGCCCTTTACTTTTCCAACAATTTTATAGATGAGGAAACTGAGGCAAATAGAGTTAAGTGACTTGTCTAGGGTCACATAAGTGAGACTGGATTTGAACTCAGGGAGATGTCTTCCTGATTCTAGGCTTAGCACTTGAACCACTGTGTCACCTAGCTCTCTATAATAAATTGTATTGATAAGTGATTTTAAAAATTAGCACTTTCACTGCATTTTATAACTGCATATTAGACCTTTGACATGAAGAAAGTAGGGTGGGAGTGGGGACAACATTGCTGAGATATAAATGTTTATTGTCTAATGCCCCATATTAGTTGGAAGCAAAATCGTTTTGATTTTATACTTGGGGAAAATTGAGGATTGAAAAATTCCCCTTTTACTTTACAGAGTAATTGTAAGGGAAATACTTTGTAAACTTTAAAGAGTCCCATAAAAACATGACAGTAGTAAAGACAACTTGTTTTTTAACTCCCAAATCAAGTCCCACAGTGCTGGGCCTTGGGATAAATCTACTGACAAGCATTTATTTGTTATCTCTGTGCCACTCACTGTTCTAGGTGGATACAAAGCAATAAATCAAACAGCCCCTATCCTCAAAGAGCTTTCATTATATCAGGGAAAATAACATATGAATATGAAAGTAAATACAGTATTTAAATAAAATAAATTCAAGATAAATTTGGGGGTGAGGCACCACTACTAGCAGCTGGAGAGATCCTTGAAGGAAGCTAAATATTCCAAGATGTAGAGATGAGCATATTCCAAAGATAGAGACAGCTGGTACAAAGATAAAGAGTTGAGAGATGGAATACTCTGTGTGAAGAACATTAAATAAAGCAATTTAGCTGGATCATAGAATGTGTGAAGAGGAGAAATAGTAAGTCTGGAAAGGAGACTAGAGTAAGTTTGTAGAAGGCTTTAAATATTAAACAGAAGCACTGGTAACTAATTTTATAGGCAATAAATAGGACCACAACATAGCATTTTAACTCTTTCTGTTGATGTTTGCTTGCATTTTATTATTTCTCAGGTTTTTTTTCCTTCTTGATCCAATTTTTCTTGTGCAGTAAGATAACTAGAAAAATATATATATATGTGTGTGTGTACATATATATATGTTGGATTTAACATATATTTTAACATGTTTAATATGTATTTGAGTACCTGCCATCTGGGGGTGGGGTGGGGGAGAAGAAGGAAAAATTTGGGACAGAAAGTTTTGCAAGGGTCAATGTTGAAGTTACCCATGCATATGTTTTGTAAATAAAAAACTTTAATAAAATTTTTAAAAATTAAATATATATATATATATGTGTGTGTGTATATATATTTCATTAAATATTTTACAACACATGTAAAAAAACACATTTAAAAAATTTGAATTCAGAATTCTCTCTCCCTCCTCTCACTCCCCTTCTCCGAGAAGGCAAATAATTTATATCTATTATATTTGGAAAATCATGCAAAACATTTCTGTCTTAGCTATGTTGCAAAACAAAACACAAAACAAAGTAATAAAAAATAAAGTTTTAAAAATATGCACTCAGAGTTCATAAGTTCTTTCTTAGGAGGTGGACAGTATTTTTATCATGGATCCTTTGGTATAGTCATGAATCATTTTCTTGATTGGAGTAGTCAAATCTTTCACAGTTGGTCATCCTTACAATATTGCAGTTACTGTGTACAGTATTCTCTTGGTTCTGCTTACTTCACTTTGCATGAGTTTAGATAGGTAAAACCTACACTTTAGGAATTCATAAGTTGTGTATGACATAGATTAGATTGAGAATAGGGAGACCAATTATGAAACCTTAACTAGATTGTCAGCAATGTGATCAGAAAGAGGACAGATAACAAGAAATGTTGCAAAACATGACATCTGATTGGATATGGGGGATGAGGGAGGAACAAGCTGATGATTGTAAGTTTGAGTGACTAGTAGAAAATAGGGATGTTTTTGCCTGCTGACTGTAAAGATTCCTATTTGTGGGTCTAGACACTATTGAACTTGGTGATGCTGTCCCTGCTACCCAGAACTTCGGATAAGATGATCCTGAGATGGACTCTACTCAGAAACACAGGGACCATTTCTCTTTTTTTCTATTGCCTATTGCTGAGGTGAAATGTGCTATTCTTCCCCTTCCTAAACACTGATAAGCTCAGTTTTCTACATATGTCCATATCCCTCTCTGTCCTGGGATGATAACGACCAACCTTCTTTATATACGGTTTTGTTGTCAGAACATTGAGAGAGGTTACTGGTGTGGCAAGTCTTATTTATCTTTTTCCCCATTGGAAGAGTCCCAGGAATGAGAATTTATTCAGGATGTTGGGTCTAGCCAGGATTTAAAATCATCTGGGGATTTAAACTTTGCAGGATGTGAGGAATAAAAACTAGTTTCCCATTTTCTAAAGAAGGACATAAAGGTTTTTTTTTTAAGTGAGTCTATTGAAAATAAAAGAATCTCACAAAAAATTCTGTGTTATTGTTGCCCTATGAAAGTCAGATATATGTATCATATAGACAGTTTAAAGGAAAAGGAAATAAACAACTGATATCACTGGAATCCATGGTGAATCTCAGAGTGCAAGGCCCACTTTTTAAAATGCCCTAAGGAGATGGAGGGTCTTTGAAATATTTATTATTCTGCACTTCTTCCCTGGTCTCTACTTTGTACCAATACTGCAATTATTGCTTCACAGTCCTCATCATCTTAAGCTTTGATTCACCTAGCCAACAATTTAAATTTTGCCTTAGACCCTTACTAGCTACGGGATTTTGAGCAAGTTATTTAAGATATCTATCCCTCCTTTTCTCCATCTATAAAATTATGAACTTCTACTTGATGGCTAACTTAGGGAACTTCAAAATTCCCTTGTGGCTCTAAATGTGTGGCCATATGACCTAACAATAGTTGTCATTACCTATGGACAGAAAATTTTTTTGATTTAATTTTATTTTTTAATGACTGACAACAATCATTCTTATTGCAGTTCTTAGTATTAACCTTTTAGTGTAGGTGGAGAAGATATTCAAGTTGGAATCAGAAGCCTTGGGTTCAAATCCCAGTTCTGCTGTTTACTATCTGTTAGACTTTGAGAGAATCATACTACTATGAAGCTCATTCTTCATTTATTAGATAAAGGGGGTGGAATATGTGACCTCTTAAGGTCCCTCTTCAAGGTATAAATGTATGATATTTTTTTTCATTTTTTTTAGTTTCAGTCAGACTCATTTATCTAAAAAACAAGCAAACAAGAACAATATACCACCACAATCCACTGCTTCATTGATTAACCATTCTTCTTAGTAAGTTTCTTTTTCATCTGAACTTATTCTGGAAAACTTGTAGAGTGCTTTGTCATCCTTGTTCCATCTTGTGCAACTTCTTATGACTCTATTTGGGATTTTCCTTTTCTTTTTCTCTGTTTTTCCTTTTTAAAAATGTATTTTTAGAACTTCCTTCCGGGGGTGGAGCCATGGTGGCAGAGATCAGACAGGAGTCTCTGTAACCTCCTCTAACCTTCCCTCAAACCAACAACATATGAAGCCTCTAGACTGATTTTAAAGCAAAAAAATCCACAATATCTGGAGGACAACATGATTCTAGAAGAAGATACTCTGGAAGAACCTCAAAACAGGTCTGTTTTAAATGGGCAGGGGGGTGGTCTGCTGAACCCAAACTGCAGCACAGGGAGACCAGGGCAGGGAGCTGGAACAGGAGTCAGAACAGGAGTGGTAGTGTTGTGCTTTTCACACACCTGGGAGTCTTCTGGGGGCCTCTTGGGCCAATCTGTCCTGATTGTGGGCAGGTGGTTTGGGGGGGTCTGCCTTTTGTGGGGGGTAGATTGTGAACCACTGAACCCCTGATGAACATGGGACATAGCTGCCATTATACAACACCCTAGGGCAATCAATCAATCTGCAGGACTGATCAGCACCAGAAATAATTCAATCAGCAGAACTGCCCCAAGGTGAACTAAAGCAGAACTGCCCAGCACCTGACATAATTCAATCAGCAGAGCTGCCCAGTTCCTGAAATAACTCAATCAGCAGAACTGCCCAGTTCCTGAAATAACTCAATCAGCAGAACTGCCCCAGGGCAAATTAAAGCAGCTGCCCCACCTTTGCCCTAAACAGACCTCACACCTTTAAAAAAAAAAAAAGAATAAAAAACCAAAAAGAGCTCTCACCATAGCCAACTTTTATGGAGAGAGGGAAGAACAGACCTCAAATCCTGAGGCCCCTAAAGGTAAAGCAACTCCAGAAAAAGCCCACAAAAGAGACATAAACTGGTCTTCATGTCACAAGGCTTTCTTTGAAGATTGCATAAAAAATCTGAAAAGAGAGTTAGAAGAAACATGGGGAAATGAAATGAGATCACTGCAAAATAAAATAGAAAAAATGGAAAAAGAATGCAATGAACAAAAAAAATGTAATTGGTCAATTGCAAAAGGAAATAAAAACAGTAACTGAAGAAAATAAGACATTAAAAATTAGAATCGAACAATTGGAAATGAATGACTCATTAAGACTTCAAGAATCAGTCACACAAAAACAAAAAAAAATGAAAAGATAGAGAAAAACATGAAATATCTCCTAGGAAAAACAACTGACCTGGAAAATAGATCTAGGAGAGACAATCTAAGGATTATAGGGCTTCCTGAAAGCCATGATGAAAAAAAGAACCTAGACACTATCTTCCAGGAAATCATAAAAGAATACTGCCCTGATATCTTAGATCCAGAAGGCAAAATACTCCTTGAAACAATCCACCGATCACCTCCTGAAAGAAACCCACATATTAAGTCCCCCAGAAATATCGTGGCTAATTTCCAGAACTATCGTACCAAGGAAAAGATATTATGAGAAGCCAGAAAGAAACAATTTAAATATTGGGGAGCTACAATTAGGATCACACATGACCTAGCAGCTTCTACTTTGAAGGATCGAAGGGCCTGGAATCAGATATTCTGAAGGGCAAAGGAACTTGGATTACAACCAAGAATAAGTTACCCAGCTAGAATGAGCATTATCTTCCAGGGAAGAAGATGGTCATTCAATGATATAGGAGAATTTCACCTATTTCTACTGAAAAGACCAGAACTGAACAAAAAATTTGATCTACAAACATAGAACACAAGAGAAACATAAAAAGGTAACAAGGAAAAAAAAGCAAAAAAAAACTCTTGAGAACTATATTTATGTTATAGATACTTATAGAATGAGGGTTGATTTTATGAATCTATTATTAAATTATGATTATGATATGATTACTGTGATTTTATGATTATTATGATATGATTATTGTAATTATATGATTATTATGATATGATAAACTGAAAAAGAAATTTGAGGTAGAAAAGGGATAACACTGGAAGAATAGGAAAAGGAGGTAAAATAAGGGAAATTACATCACATGTAGAGGCAAAGAAAACCTATAATGATTGAGGGGAAAAAAGGGAGGGGAATGAGAATTGGGTTAATCTCCATCTCTTCAAATTTGGCTCAGAGGGAATAATAGACATACTTATAAGGAAACAAGAAGGAAAGGGGGAAAAGGGGGGGTGGGGCTCTAAAGGGGAAGGATTGTTTGAGGGAAGTGGTTATCAAAAGCAAAATAGTAGGGAGGAGGGAAAGGGGATAAGAAAGAGAAAAGCATAAGCTAGGGTAAATAAGATGACAGGAAATACAGAATTAGTTATTTTAACTGTAAATGTGAATGGAATGAACTCTCCCTTAAAGCAGAAGCAGATAGCAGACTGGATTAAAAACCAGAATCCAGCAATATGTTGTATACAAGAAACACATCTAAAACATAGAGATACATACAGGATGAAGGTAAAAGGCTGGAGCAGAATCTATTATGCTTCAGGTGAACAATAAAAAAAAGCAGGGGTAGCAATCCTGATCTCAGACCAAGTAAAAGCAAAGATAGACTTCATTAAAAGAGACAAAGAAGGAAATTATATCTTCCTAAAGGGTACCATAGATAATGAAGCAATATCAATACTAAACATATATGCACTAAGTGGTATAACATGGAAATTCCTAGAGGAAAAGTTCAGAGAGATGCAAGAAGAAATAGACAGCAAAACTATAATAGTGGGGGATCTCAACCTCCCTCTCTCAGAACTTGATAAATCAAACCACAAAATAAATAAGAAAGAAGTTAAGGAGGTAAACAAAATGTTAGAAATTTAGGTATGATAGATCTTTGGAGGAAATTAAATGGAGACAGAAAGGAGTTTACTTTTTTCTCAGCAGTCCATGGAGCTTATACAAAAATTGACCATGTGTTAGGACACAAAAACCTCAAAATCAAATGCAGGAAGGCAGAAATAATAAATGTATTTTTTTCAGATTATGACGGAATAAAAATCACATGCAATATAAGGCCAGGAGAAAATAGACCAAAAACCAGTTGGAAACTAAATAATTTTATCCTAAAGAATGAATGGGTGAAACAGCAAATTAAAGACACAATTACTAATTTCATCCAAGAGAATGACAATAATGAGACAACCTACCAAAATCTGTGGGATACAGCCTAAGTGGTAATAAGGGGAAATTTTATATCTCTAGATGCTTATTTGCATAAAATAGAAAAAGAGAAAATCAATGAATTGGGCTTGCAACTAAAAAAGCTAGAGAAAGAACAAATTAAAAACCCCCAATCAAATACCAAACTTGAAATCCTAAAAATAAAAGGAGAGATTAGTAAAATTGAAAGTAAAAAAA
>JAJPUD010005420.1:96967-123888 GCA_023553655.1 Myrmecobius fasciatus
AAGTTCCATGAACCCCTGAGAAAAAAGTATACTCCCTTCTATCACCATTCAATTTCCTCCAGAGATCTATCATACCTAACTTTTCTAGCCTTTTGTTAACCTCCCTAACTTCTTTCTTATTTATTTTGGAATTTGATTTATCTAATTCTGAGAGAGCAAGGTTGAGATCTCCCACTAGTATAGTATTACTGTCTATTTCTCCTTGCATCTCTCTTAACTTCTCCTCTAGGAATTTGGATGCTATACCACTTGGTGCATATATGTTAAGTATTGATACTGCTTCATTGTCTATGGAACCCTTTAGTAAAATGTAGTTTCCTTCCTTATCTCTTTTAATTAGATCTATTTTTGTTTTTACTTGATCTGAGATAAGGATTGCTACCCCTGCCTTTCTTTGTTCACCTGAAGCATAGAAGATTCTGCTCCAGCCCTTTACCTTCACTCTGTATGTATCTCTATGTTTTAGATGTGTTTCTTGTAAACAACATATTGTAGGATTCTGGCTTTTAATCCAGTCTGCTACCCGCTTCCGTTTTATGGGAGAGTTCATCCCGTTCACATTCACAGTTAAAATAACTATATCTGTATTCCCTGCCATCTTATTTACCCAGAGTTATGATTTTCTCTTCCCTTTCCCCTCTCTCCCTTCCCCCCTCCCCAGTACTTTGCTCTTGAAGACCACCTCCCACCAATAATCCTCCTCCCTTTAGAGTCCCTCCCTCCCCTTTATACCTTTCCCCTAATCCTTCTATTAGTTTATCCCTTTCCTTTTCTTCCCTCCCTCCTACCTTCCCACAAGGAGGGTCAGTGCTTTCTTTGAAGCCAAATGTGTCTGATATACTCTCTTAGAGTCCAATCTAATGAGAGTAAGGTTTACACAATCAATACTCATCGCCCTCCCTTCTTCCCCTCAATTATATTAGATCTTCTATGTCTCTTCATGAGATTTTGCCTTATTTTACCTCCTATATTTTTACTTTATTTTGCCTCCTTTTCCCCCCTCCCCCCTTTTTCTTTTTCAGTATGGTATCCCTTCCACCTCTAATTTCTTTTCCATTATTATCAAAGAAAAATCAAATTATACTGCCATTCTTTAAAGGATACCTATAGTAGGAATATAGTTCTCCAGAGTTTTCCTTTTTACCTTTTTATGTTTCTCTTGAGTTCTCTATTTGGAGGTCAAATTTTTTGTTCAGATCAGGTCTTTTCATTAGAAATAGGTGAAATTCTCCTGTATCATTGAATGACCATCTTCTTCCCTGGAAGATGATGCTCATTCTAGCTGGATAACTTATTCTTGGCTGTAATCCAAGTTCTTTTGCCTTTCGGAATATCTGGTTCCAGGCCCTTTGATCCTTCAATGTGGAAGCTGACAGATCCTGTGTAATTCTAATGACAGTTCCTCGGTATTTGAACTGTTTCTTTCTAGCTACTTGCAATATCTTTTCCTTGGTGCGATAGTCCTGAAATTTGGCCACGATATTCCTTGGGGTTTTAATTTTGGGGTCTCTTTCTGGAGGTGATCGGTGAATTCTTTCAATGCCAATTTTGCCTTCTGATTCTAAAACATCAGGGCAATTCTCTTTCATGATTTCCTGGAAGATAGCATCCAGGTTCTTTTTTTCATCGTGGCTTTCAGGGAGTCCGATAATCCTTAAATTGTCTCTCCTGGATCTGTTTTCCAAGTCAGTTGTTTTTCCTAGGAGATATTTCATATTTAATTCTATTTTTTCATTTTTTTTGTTTTTGTTTAACTGATTCTTGAAGTCTTATTGAGTCATTTACTTCTATTTGTTCAATTTTAATTTTTAGAGTATTATTTCCTTCAGTTATCTTTTTTAGCTCCTTTTGTAGCTGGCCAATTGAATTTCTGGATTCAATGCATTCTTTTTCCATTTTGCCAGTTTTATTTTTCAGTGAATTGTTGTCTTTTTCCAATTCACCAATTTTGTTTTTCAGTGAATTGTTGTCTTTTTCCAATTCACCAATTTTGTTTTTCAGTTCACCATTTTTATTTTCCAGTGAATTGGTGATTTTTTCCAATTCACCAATTTTGTTTTTCAGTGAACTGTTTTCTTTTTCCAATTCACCAGTCCTATTTTCCAGTTTTTGATATTTCTGTTGCCCTGATCTCAATTTATTTCCCCATTCTTCTTCTAGCTCTCTTTTGAGATTCTTAATGCAATCATCCAGGTAAGCCTTCTGAAAGGGAGACCAACTTAAGTCTGCCTTTGTGGCTTCATCTGGGATTGTTTTCATAATGTCAGGATCTGGGGACTGTTCTATTTTTTCTCCGTAAAAGCTTTCTATGGTGAGAGCTCTCTTCTGCTTCTTGCTCATGATTTAAAGTTGGGATATTGGTCAAAAGCAGAGAAAACTGCAACAATTTATATTTGCCCTGGGGCAGTTTGCCGAGTTGACTTCCGGTCTGAGGCTGGTCGGGCTAGATTCGCACCAGGACCACGTTTTCAGCTGTTCTCATCCACCCCCTTCCAAAGGCAGATCTGCCAAAGCACCTGCCCGCAAGCAGAGCAAAGTGGCCCAGGCGTCTCCCAGGGGCTTCCTGGGTGCCCAAAATCCGCCCCTCTATCGCAGCCCTGACTTCCGCCCCGGCTGGAGTCCGATCGCGACCAGCGGCCGATTTCCCCTGAGGCTAACCTTCTCCAGAGTTCTTTCAAGGTAGATCTTTTATAGAAGTGCGTTGTAGTCCAAATGCTTGGCGAGGACCTCACTCGGAAACCAGTTTTAAAGCTTACTTTGTCTGGGTTGGGGGAATGTCGGAGGGAGTTCACAGAGAAAGCTGTCCGCAGTTCGCCATCTTGGCTCCGCCCCCCCTTCTTTGAATATTCTTGTACATATATGGGTCTTTTCCTTCTGTGATTTTTTTTTTTTACTTGAGAGTAGAAGGGAGAACTGTGCATATGACTCTGGGTCAAAGAGTAAGTACAAATGAGTGCTTTTTTGGGTATAGTTCCAAATTGTTTTCCAGAATGGTTGGAAACAAGGGTATTGATAGGCTTTATTTTCACAACAGTAGGGAGTATTCAGACAGATAGAGGTAAGAGGGAAAGCATCCAAAGTAGATTTCTTACTGAGCTAAGGAAAATGTAGGGAGTGGAATGTTCGTTTTGTATTATGGAGCCAGTGAAACTTGTCAGATTAACAATAACAATAGAAATATCAGCAATAATAACAAAATAGCTAATATTTATATATTACTTTAAAATTTGAAAAGCCCTTTATTTAATACCTCATCTCTGTAAGGTAAGGTCTATGATTATCTATTTGTTACCCTTGGGGAAACTCACACTGGAAGAGGTTAAGTTAGTTGCTCAGGGTCTCACAATTACTAAACATTTGGTACAGAATTTTAATTCAGTTCCTTTTAACTCCAAGTCCATTGCTCTATCTCTGGTGCCACCCAGCTACTAGAGGAGAGAATTGAGATGAGAAAATATTAGGATGGCCTGTGAGGAAGGCTTATTCTGGAAAAGGGGCCCCTGTTTACAATGATATTAATTTATCCAGTTTCCCCTTGATTCTCTTCTTTTTCTTCCCTCTTTGGTCTGCCTGGACACAGATGCAATAAATAGACTCTTTTAGAAGATTGCCTATTGTAAATTACGTGATAATTTGCACACTCCATAGATTTGCCACTCAGTGGCTGGTGGTTCTTTGATTTGTGATTAAGAGTGGCACAAGGTTGTAGTAAAGCCAATTAGCTCTTTTTCTGTTTTCCCCCTTTTTCAAATAAAGGAAAAGGGAAAAGAATTACAAATCCTCCTGGGTGTCTACTTGTTCTCCTTAAAACAGAAAGTGATCCTAATGCAGTCAGTGGGTGAGATATTGTTATTATTGCTTATAATGTATTACTAGCGGAGCTTCCTGACCATGAGTGCCCCTGCATTCAATTTCTAGTTTTTTCCTCCCCAAGTTCCTTACCATGTCTGGATTTTGCTTTCCTTCTATCTGTAAATTATTACCAAAAACTGCCTTCTCTCTAATTAATTCTAAATGTCCAATTTCAGCAACTTGGATATAATAAAAGCCTAAATAAAAAGGCTTGCTAATCTTCACTATATACCTTATTCACTAAAGAACTCAGGTTAGGACATGAAGGGAACATCTAAGAGATAGGATTTTGGAGGAAGAAGGCTAAGTAGCATAGCAGGAGCAGATGTTCAATTTAATTCAAATCAAGAAATATTGACTAAATACCTACTATGCTGAAGGCCTTGTGAGACATACTGGATTTGTATTTTGAATGTTTTTCTGTTATTTTGCCTCTGCTACCCAACCAAGTCATTCTTGGCTGATTCTTCATTGGAAAAATGAGGGGTTGGACTAAATCATTGCTAACTCTAAATTCCATGATTCTATAAATCAATTAATCATCTCAGTTTCTAGATGAGGAAACTGTAATACAGAAGAAGCAATGAATGTGATATCATAGGTGGAATATTAGCCTTATAGTCAGGAATCCCACCTGAGGCAATCACTCATGATGTACCACTGGAAAAATCACCCAAACTCTCAATTTTAGTTTCTTCATCAAAAAAAAGATATTAGTAGCATCTTCTTCATAGGGTGCTTATAAAGATCAAATGAGATAAAATATTTTAGGCATTTCTGTGAATCTAAAAGTGTGATATAAATGTTCTCAATTCAATAACCATTTATTAAATTCTATGTGCAAGTCACTTTGCTAAATGCTGAGAAAACAAGCAGAAATAGAAAGTATAGAAGCATCCTGCCCTCAGGAAAGTTATATTCTAGTGGGGGATAACAATGTATATAAGAAAGCTGAAAAGGGACAAAAAGGATACAGTTCAAAGAGCCTAGCAAAAAAAAAAAAAAAAAAAAAAAAAAAAGGTCTGATGGACCTGAGAATTTTTCTTAACATGAATGTTCTGAGACAAATCAAGCAGAAAATGACTTGCCATGTAGGTTATTATTCTAGTGTGAAACAGCCAAGGGTGGAGAGAACTTCTATGGTAAGGAGGCATCTGTGGCATGGTGGAGTCAAAGAGAAGTTCGGAGTCAAAGAGAAGTTCTCAGTCAGTAGATGAAAAAAGACATGGCTGACCTGGTCATTTTCTTTCCAATATAAGCCATAAATATGATAATATCATACAACTAGATTGTAGCAGAGCTTAGTCCCAATTTCCCATTGTTTTGTTCACTGTGGTAGGTTATAATTGTAGGAAGTTAATACCCCAACTGCCTAGATGTGAGGGATTTGCTGGAAGATGACAGCATGAAAGAGTGAAAAGCACAAAAAGACTTAAGTCAAATCCAAGTTATGTCACTCTTTCTACCAGTTTGGGTTAATTATTTCTACTTCTCTGAATTTTATTTTCTTCATCTGTGAAATGGAGAAAATAAACCCTTCATTGCTATTGTAAGTCTTACTATGAAAACACTTTTAAAAGTAGCATAATTGCTTATGATTCATTGTGACCTAGTGCTGGATTTGAAATCATACAACCCTCTTTTATCATTTCACTATTACATGACTTTGGTTTCATAGTCACTTTCCTCATCTTTAAAATGAGAGCTTGAATGAAATAACTTGTAAGGTCCTTTTCACCTCTAAATATACGATCCTATGGTACTAGCAGTGGTTCTCATTATTTTCCAATTCAACAAGCATTTATTAAGCTCTTACCAGGTACAAGTCATGGTGGCAATACTATTTATACAAAGATCAAATAAAAATACAAAGATCAAATAAAAAGCATCATTTGCCTTTAAGGAATTCATCTACTTCTGGCACTATCACCCACCTATTCTTTTCTTAATTCTCATTCTTTT
Source organism: Myrmecobius fasciatus (assembly GCA_023553655.1). NCBI lineage: Eukaryota > Metazoa > Chordata > Mammalia > Dasyuromorphia > Myrmecobiidae > Myrmecobius > Myrmecobius fasciatus. Next base: position 102,782 of record JAJPUD010005420.1, read on the forward strand.
TGACCTTTCTACCTTTGATGGTATTGATCATAATCTTCTTGAAGCTCTCTTTTCTTTAAGTTTTCAGGACTTCTCTCCTGTTTTTCTTCCTACCTAAGGAGGCTCTCCTTTTCAATCTATTTTATTGGATTTTTACCTAAGTAATGACTGTTAACTGTGGGTATCCCACAGAACTCTTTCTTGGGCCTTCTTATCTATCTATACTGTTTTACCTGGTGACCTTATCAGTTCGCATTGAGTCAATTATCATCTCTGTAAACATAATTAACAGATCAGTTCTCTATTTCTAACTTTTTTTCCTGACCTCTATCTTGTATTGCCAACTGCCTAGTAAACAAACATCTTGTACTGTATGTCCTATAGATTTCTTAAACTTATAACATTCAAAACTTATCTTTCCCCTGTTTTTCTTAACTGTTCTCTTACTGTCAAGAGCACTACCATCCTCTCAGTCACTCAGATTCACAATCCATATGTTATCCTAAATTTTTCTCTATCCAGTGCTTGGACCCCATCCTTGGGATGGCCACATGGTCTATTGTTGCACCCAGCCTCTATCTCTGAAGAAGCCCCAGTTACTAATAAGCCTTTGGACTAGTATTGAGAAAATGTGATTGTCCAGAACTTCAGCATAATGGAATCAACTCCCTTTCAGCACAAGAATCCCCTCAAATTATATTCATTGTCCATTCTCTCTCTCCTCACTGAGCTGGGCTCCCCAGATAACTTCATTGTCTGTTTTGGTTCTCTGCCCCAGTGTTAGCACTCCAGCCAGCCTGAGTTTTGCCCTCATTTGGTGAAGCTTTTCATGCTAAAATAAGCCTGGTTGTGGTAATAATAGCTGACATTTACATAGCGCTTTATAGTCGTTATGCTCATATGATCCTTATAGCAACTCTGTGAGATAAGTAGCATAATAATGATTTGTCCCCATTTTGCAGATAAAGAAATGAGTTCAGAGAGGCTGTGTTAACAGTGGAAAAAAATTTTAACCCCAAGAAACCTAGGGTTAAATCCCATCCTTAGACAAACCATTTAACTATTTCAGGTCCTTAGTTTATTCACCTATAAAATAAGGTTAACATAAGTATTTCTAGCATAAATATTCATTGATTTTCTGCTCTAAGAGATAACTGACTGTCTCTGGGTCTGCTGCTCTTAGCTGCCTTTTGCTGGTCTATGAATGTGAGTAGCAGACTTGACCTCTGCTGGGGTAATGTTTGGATGCCACAAGGGAGAGGGAGATAATATTCTGAAGTAGCAAAGCTCTTAGGAACTGTATGATTGCCCCAAGTTCTTTACTAAGATTGCTCGCCCAAGGGCTGTGCTGGGAGTCCATCACTTGACATTTAAAAGTAGATGAAGTTGTAATAAGATTATTACTTGGCCTAGGAGGTAGTTACTTGGGCAGAATAAGAAATCCTCACAAGAACATAATTACCACACAGTGACAGTATTGCTGTTCTTTCAAAATTGATCTGTGGATGAAGGAAAGAATATAATGTGGGAAACAAAGTTACTGGTTTTTGACATTATAGATTATAGATGTCCCCAAACTTCTTAGTTTCAACTGATAACTTTTTAGCAATTCCATTTATTCATTAATTTTTCTAAATTATTTAAACTTCTTTGGAATCCATTGGGAAATAGTACTGAGGTCAGTCAGAAGACCTGGGTTTGAGTTCTCCATTCACAAGTTCTTGGATTTGTGATCCTGAGTCAGCTATATCATCTTTCTAAGGCTCAATGCTCTCCTCTGTATAATGGGGACAAAATAAACTAAAACAAACTTGTAGAATTTACCTGATGGTTATTAGGAAAAACATATTTTATAAACCTGGAATTACTAGAGAATTGGAGGTTACTAACATTGTTCTCATGGTTCACTTTTTTCCTCTATCCATTTTTTCCCATTTCCTATTTCTGTTCTGTACTCAGATTCCCTTTTAATATATCAGGATGAGCTAAGGCTTTATGAGCTGAATAGATTTGTGTCATTAGGGCATCTACTTTAAGGTCCTCCTATAGAGTTTCCCCTATGTATAAAGAAATGGATCTTGACCTTTCAAAAATTCAAAAAGGCCAGTCTGGTAACCCAAGGAGCAACTAACTTACTTAAGGACAGAAAAGCTTAGTATGGCCAGAAGGCTGCCTGATTATGTGATAATTTAATATCACAACAACTTAGTAAGGTTTGGTGGTATTCTGCTCTGGACTGGAGTGAGTGCACATGGTCATTGAATCAGTACCTTGAAAAACTGAAGTATTATAGGATCAATTCTATACTGTCTCACAAACTTTACCCAATCCCCAGTCCCATCAGAGATATGGTATTGCAAGTGGTACATGTGCAAAAATGTTTAGAGTAACAAAGTAGTGGCAAAGAGTGGATGCCTATCATTTGGGGAATGTGTGAATAAAATTATGGCATATGAATATAATGGAATATTATTGTTTACAAGAAATGATGAGCAAAATTATATATATATATATTATATATACATATATATATATATTAGAAGATACTATGCCTTTTAGAAGATACTGTAAAGATTTTAGAAGATACTATAAAGACTTACATGAATTGATGCTAAGTTAAGTGAGCAGAACCAAGAGAACATTATATGTAATAACAAGACCATGAGATGATCAAGTGTGATGAACTTGGCTCTTTTCAACAATGTAGTTATTCAAGGTAATTCCAACAGAATTGGAATGAAAAATGTTGTCCGCATCCAAAGAGACAGCTATGAAGGCTGAATGTGGATCAAAGCATAGTATTTTCACTTTTTGTTATTATTGTTGTTATTTTTTCTTTTTCCTGTTTTTCCCTTTTGAATGATTTTTTCTTATACAGAATGATGAATTTGGGAATATGTTTAGAAGAACTGTACATGTTTAATCTATATTGCTTGCTATCTTAGGGAGAGGGAAAATAGAAAGGGAGAAAAATTTGGAACACAGGTTTTGCAAAGGTAAATGTTGTTAATTATTTTTGCATATATTTGGAAAAAATTTAAAAAAATACTAAAAAACAACTGCAGATGATAGATCATTGATGGCCATTGAAATCATAACAGTTTTCCATGCCTTGCTTTACATTTAAGAGTTTTCCTTCACCCTGTACCTGTGTATCCTTGGTCAAATCAACATCTTCCGTTTTCACTTTCCTTTTTTCTTAAAATTATATGTTATAGGATCTTAAATGTCGAACCACCAGATGCTTTAGAAGTCATCTGATCATAGGGTCAAAAACTTAGAATGGGAATGGATTTGGAAGGACATTTAGTTCATCTCATTCAACTGATTCATAAGGAAATTGAGTTCAAGACAAGTTAAAGGATTTAGCTAAGGTCATACAAGTAGTAAGGTGTAGAGCTGTGAACTCATCCAAGCTTTTCTGATTCCAAAGCCAGAGTTTTATTATATCCTATTTAATTGGCAGGAAAGTTTATGCTATCCTACTAAAAAATTACCATTACTAGTACAGAAAATGTATTATCCTAAGTTATGTCATTGCTTTATGCCTTTATTTCCCCAATTGTCAAATGATATATTTGGCAATAAAACTAGGATAAAATAATGGATAAAACTGGTTTCCTATAATCATAGGTAAAACACATATCCTTTTTTGTTAACAATTTTGTTAAACTATAAGCAATGAATAGTGCTGTCAATGGCATTCTCATTATTAGACAGTTTTGATTATTTTCTTGAAATGTACATTTTAGTAAGAAGTTTATTATAAGTTGACTGTTTTGTCAAAATAAAATATCATTTCATTTTTAAAAGAGAGGTTTGGACAAATGATCTCATAGGTTTACTACTAATGTGAAATTCTGAGTTTCCGAATCAAAATGCTAAGGATATTCATGTTCATTATTTTTTCCACTATGACGTTGGAAAAATCTCAAAGGTTTTAATGCTAATCTCTCTTCCTTTTGTGAGAGTTAAAGCTGTTTTGTTTATTTCTGAAGGGAGTATGGAGGCAAGTCTATGGTGACCCATGGGATACATAATCAATAGTTAACCTGCTACATGTATGTAGATAGCAAAAGGCATCAAGATATAAATCCAAAGAAATACAACTCAATTGTTTTGACTTTCTTCCACCTTTTCCAGCAACAATCCCTCTCCAAGTTAATCGGGGGAAGAGCAAAATGATTATAAGCTGCACTCACTTTCCATTCAGACAGAGACAGATGCTTCTGTGTGCCAACAGGGTCATAAAACATGAATTAGGAGATCAGTTATTAATGAAATACTCCAACCTAATAATACGGTAATAGAGTACTTTGCATTTACAAAGTGTGTTGCATTGAAGGGCCTAAAAAGGCTCACATAAAATGCCATAATTTTACCCTGGGCCTCTGTTTTCCCAACTTGCAAAATTGGCAGGGGAAGAGGGGAAGGGAAGATGTAATAAAACTGTTTTATCTTCTTGGCTGACTATGCACACAGCAAGGTATAATGAGTGGAAAGAATCCTGGATTTGGCATCAAGTAACATGATTTTGAATCCTAATTCTCCTAATCCCAACTAGATTCACTGTGTAACTTCAGACATATTTTGCCCCCTCTTTTTTCCTGAAGTTCCCTCTATATCAAATGAGGGAATAGGTTCTCTAAGGTCCCTTCTAGCTGTGAATGCTACAAATAGAAAATTCAAACAATTATGTAGAGAATTCAAGGGGGAAAAACAACAAAATCCAATAAATTGTTAATAACCAAAATTAGTTCCTTTGCCCATAATTATTTAGAAATTGGAGATGGAGGGTTTAGTTTGCTGAGGATGAGCCAGTCGATGGTATTGAGTTTACAGGTTACATTGCTTGCTTAAAATCTGGCCTTCCTGCCAAGTCCTTACCTCCCGGAACTTAGGTGGCAACCCATATTTCCCTGGTGGGAGCTGAACAGTATTTGGCTAATTATCTACAAGCTTATAAATAGACTAACCCCATCTTCGCCCCCCACAATGTGTTTAAGCTTTATGCAGTGTAAGTTGAAGACATTAAAAATAATGAGAATGTAAGTTAAATGCAGTCTTCTGATCTGGTAATAGACTCCCTGATTAACATTTTGAGGGTTTCTTCTCAATTCTAGCTAAGCCATGTCGAAGCCTTGAAATCCCACTTAATGAGATCTTTGTCTCTGGGAAGGTGGACATAACACTTAGGTCTCTGCTCTTTAGCAAGTGAATTCTCATCTACTTAGAAGAGAGAGACAGAGGGAGAGACACAGAGATAGAAACAGAGATAGAAAACACAGGAGGTTAAAAATACCTTTTTGCTTTTAATGATTCACATTCTCTCTTTTCAGTCTGGCAACATCTCTATTGTGATTCAGAATTGCTGACTTATTGGATCTTAGTGCTAGAAGGTACTTTTACTGAGCAAAAAGCCCAACTTAGTCTCTTCACAAATCCTTATGAGAGCCTCCTGGACATGCTAAGTGAGGGGAACTTGTTCTGCTTGTGGCAGCCCAGTCAATTGTTGGATAATTCTAATTGTTTGAAAATCCTTATGTCATACTGAAATTTTCTGCTTCTCTGGAACTCTTCCTTTTTTCTAACTGCCATTTCTCTTCTTCCCCTACACCCCCAAATGTAAAAATTTGCTAATTTCCTTTTTTTATTCCCTTGGAGTAAAACATGAGCAGTTGACACATTCTTCTGTATGACAGTCCTTGAGTTATTTGAAGACAATCCTCAAATATGATAAAACATTTTATTTTAATAATAATAACAAAAGAACAAAAACAAAAAAAATAATAACAAAAAAAAAACAAAAAAACTAACAAAACATTTCCATAGCACTCTAAATTTTGCAAAGTACTTTACATGTGTTATCTCATTTAATACTCAGGATTTCTTTACCAATCCTTTTAGCAAAAGAATCCTAAAGAGGAGCCAGGATGTTTCTTTTAATACTACAAATCTTGGCTCTGCTTTTAGCTCAATATCTGATATGGGAAAATTTCTGTAGCGTCAAGGTTAAAGGAGGGACTGAGAATTCCAGTTGCTATAGACAAAGCCCAACCCCCCCCCAAGTTCTTTTCAGTGAAAGTCCTCAAGCAAGAACAAATATTAGGAATATTGTGAGATTTTGTTCAACTGTTGGTTAGATTTGATAGGTCTCTGAGGTACGTTGCAATGTTAAAATTCCATGATTCTAAGCTCACTCTTCTATGAGGCTATAGTCTTGACACACAAGTGGGAGTTCCAGGAGGATGGTTTCTTGGAGAGCTGCTTTATACTGCTATGTTTTGAAGAGAACCTGCATCCTTCTCTCCCCAATCTGTTTTCTATTTTTTTTCTTTTGCAATTTTGTGAATAGCTAAAAGGCTTTTGACTTTTTCATGGCTCAGCAAACTTTATAGGTCTGAGGTTCATAATCATGGATAAACTATACCTGAGAGAATCACCAAGTGGCCCAAGTTTAGGCCGAGAAGAAAAGGGGGTCAGGAGAAGTAGGAAGAGAGTTGAAAGCTACTTTACTTTCATTTTTGTATACTTTACTCAGTTTTCTTAGATCCAAATAGTTAGTCTGGTCTTGATCTCTAAAAGACTTTCCATCTATCTTATCCCAAATAAGAAAAGATGAGAGGAACAAAGAGAAAAAGTGAAGGGAAAAAAAGAGGAAACAAAAATAGAATAAAGAGCTGAATGAAGAAAAATGTATGCATGGTGGTGAGTGGTAGAGGAAATGCCACTAAGAGCATCTTTAGATGCTTTTCAGAGGTAAGAGCTTTGCTGAAGGCTTCCTGTTTATGTGAACAGTAGAGTGGGATTTGGAACTCTAAAGGAACCTTTCTGGAAACATCTTGATTTCAAGGGCGGCCTTGGGCTGAATCCTTAGCTATGGCTTTATTCTCCTTTGGAGAAAGAAAGATGTCCATCTTAGTGGAGGGGGAGGGAGGAAAAAAAATCTGTATTAAAAAAAAGAACATTGTATTAGATTACCTGTCATCTAGGGATGGGGGGAGGGGGGAGGGAAAGGAAAAGCTTGGGAAAAAAAAAGTTTTTTTGCAAAGGTCAGTGTTGAAAAGTCACTCATATGTTTTGCAAATAAAAAGCTTTATTAAAAAAAATAAAAAATAAAAAAAAAATAAAAAAAGAACATTGGTATATATTTACATGTAAAAGTGCATAGGGGAAATTTAAAGGAAAATATATAATGAAAAGCCAATATTTTCATTAGCATTACCTATAGCATTTCTGTTGAGCCTGTCTCTGTTAAGGTCCCTGTTTCATTCTTGCCTCTTCATTATTCTTTTGTACTTGTTCAGTCACTTTCAGTCATGTCCAACTCCTCATGACTCTATCTGGGGTTTTCGTGGCAAAATATGGAGTGGTTTGCCATTTCCTTCTCCAGCTCATTTTATAGATGACTAACCAAGACAAACCCAGTTAAGTGACTTGCTTAGGTTCACACAGCTAGTAAATGTCTGAAGCTGGATCTTAATTCATAAAATGAGTCTTCCTTATTCCAAGCCCTCCAAGTACTCTATCCACTTCGTCATCTAATTACCCTCATTAATCTTACCTAGATTTACAGCTCAAAGTTTTTTTTTTTCTTTTTCTCTTGAGATCTGTTAGGATTTTAGGAAGCAATAGGAAAGCAAAACAGAATTTCAAGAAGGAAAACACAATTGATCCTACTGCAATAACTTCTATTAGGAAAGAAGGTATTCACCTTTTGGGGTAATGTACCCCAAGAAAATGGAGCCCACATGATAATGACATCAGATGTCACAAAGTTGTTTTCTTGAATCATGAATTATTTATAGGACTGATAGAAACAAGTTTCTCTTTTCCGCTGTGCTTCTGGAAGCATATATATTTAGCAAAGAGGGAAGAAGGGTGGCTAAATTTCTTTTGAAAATCCCATACCATGACAATTTAGCCTTGATGTCTTTATGTAAATACAAATCATCAAACTGCCTACTCTTTGTTTTACTAATTTTTGCCATTTAGCATTTATTACCTCCCTACTATGTGCCAGTCACTGTGCTAAGCATTGAAGATACAAAGAAAAGAAAAGCAACAAACAAACAAACAGGAACACCACATGATACTTACTCTCAAGGAGTTCATAATCCAATAAGGAAGACAATATGCAAACAAAAACAAAAAAATAAACTATTTATGAGCAAGTTATTTACTGGATGCATTGAGAGGAGACTTAGAATAAGGGCACAAAGATTAATTAAGGATGCTGAAGAAAGCTTTCTTAAAAGAGATAGGACTTTAGTCAAAATAGGGAAGTTAGGAGAAAGATTGGAATTGGGAGGTGGGGTGTTGTATGTGAGGAAGAAAAAAGTCAGTGCTGCATCACAAAGTATAGGTAAAGAAGCCAGTTATAAGAATACCTAAAGGCAGGGAGAAGGTCAGTTATGAAGAACTGCAATATGAATGGTGCTTTCCACTCTAGCTTGCCTTGAGCATTAATTTAATTTCTAAAGTGCTTTGGAATTTTAATAAATATATCACAATGTAGAGTTTAAATTTTTTATGGTTCTTTTGCTTTTGGAGAAAGAATGTGTGTATGTTGGTTGCATATGTTTGTGCATATAGACATAAGCACTTGTGTACATACATACCATTTCTCTACCTTTCTGGTTCCCACTTTGTTGAATTGATAGAATTTGAGATTTAGAATGGATCCCAGAGACTTATAGTCTGAATACCTAAACATAACATCCCTAATTGAAAATCTCCTATGATAGGGAACTTCTTCCTTTGAAAGCAGCTTTTGAAGTTGCTTTTGAGTAACATATTGTTAGGGAGATTGTAGTACTTATTTCCTGAAAGCATTCAATATTTCTTCTACCTAATAATATTCCAAATAAATCATCAAAAAGCATTTATTAAATGTCTCCTATATGCTAGACACTATTCTAAATGCTGGGAATATAAAGGAAGGCAAAAATAATCTCTATCCTGAAGAAGATTATAGTCTAATCAGAGAGACAAAATGTAAAAAAAAATCCTATCTGGATCATGCTATAGCTATATACAGAATAAATTGAAGGAAATCTCAAAAGGGGAAGGTATTAACATTGACAGATAGTTGAATACTTGAGAAAAGCTGTCATATCCTTCTAAGTTTAACCCTTATTTACCTTCATGCCAAACACTCTTAAGTTTCTTCAACTGTTCATCATATGAAGGGATTTCTAATCCGATCTCTATCTAGGTCACACCTGCCTGGTCATTCCCCAGTGTTGAATGGTTTTAAAATACACTGCTCAGAATATTAATTTCATGAGAGTAAAGAATAGAGGGGATATCAACTCCTTTAATTAATTCAGCCAAGATTTTATTTTCATTTGACTATTATTTTAAACTCATTCTGATTGAGAATCTTCTCTGGGGGTATTGAAAGAGAATAATTCTAGGGATCCTGACCAGTCAGTGGTCTGCTGGGTACATTATGAGTAACATGTAATGAATAGTTGCAAGACATTTTTATGTATATAAAATTCACTAGAAATGATAAGTAATTTCTTGAAGCCTTCTGGGAAAAGGGTCTATTGGACCAACCTTCTCTCTTAAACCATTTGGCAAAACAAAAAAGAAAAAAAAAAACAGTGGCAGCTTCAAACTTGTCGGGTTTAGTCAAAAAGCTCATACATTCTTGTTTTCCTAAATGAAGGAAGTACTCAAGCAATTGAAAACAACTTCTGGGATAATCTCATTCCATTATATCTAATAGAATTGAGTGTGAGCCTTGCCATCACATGTGCCAATGTTTTGGAGCAACAAAGTAGGATTTTCCCATTACTCAGAGGATGGATGAGATGTGAAATGAACTCCTTAGAGACACCTCGATTTCTCACAATAGAGCCAAGTGAGTTATAGAAGTAGATTTGGGGAGTAATTTGCTTTTCTGGAACCTATTCTTTATTCTCCAACATCTCCTCCCACCATCCAGTGGCTGGTTGGCTAGAGAACCAAACCAAAGGATGAAGATTGCAAACAAGAGAGATGCCATCACCATTTGAAACACAGCGATTCAGTTCTGAAGGTATCTTTGTGGTCTTGATTGTTATGAGTTGTTTGGTGGCATTTTAATTTTTCTACTTAATCTTCTTTCTCTGCATATCCATGTGAATGCCTTTCTTCCTTTTACCATGTTTGTGGATCATCCACTTTTTTATATGCAAAAAAGTTTTGGCACATCATTTTCCTGTTGTTGGAGAGTTATAGTTTTATAAGAATTAAAGAGAAGAGGATATCTTTAGGTTCATAGCACTGACAGTTTTAAGGGACTTTAGAATTCACTAAGTGTAGATCCCTCCTTTTGTTTGCAAGCTAAGGCCCACAGAGATGACAGGATTAAGTGCATGTGGTAGAGCAAGCTCTATATTTGAAATCAAGTACCTGAGTCCAACTCTGACACTCCTTTTGTGTGATCTTGAGCAGTCTTTCAGACTTCTAGGATCTCAGTTACTAATCTTGGAAATGAAATCATGACTTCTCAGATCTGTTTCAGCTCTAAAGGAATGGTATGTGATCTCATGGTTATAAAATGTAGAGTAGAAGGAACCTTAGGGAGTAACAGTTGTGATGCCTTCAATCAATATGAGAAAACTGAGAATTTGTGTCATGTTGCTAATAAGTAATTGGGACCAGGCTTTGAATCCATTCAGATTCTTTGCCATCAGATTCAGTATTCTTTTTTGGCTCACACTAAAGGTCACACAGTGATAGATTACTCACTAAAAGTGTGTATTGGATGCCACTTCTCCTTAAACTGCTTTCCCTTCATAAACCCTTGGAGACCCGGACTGATTGACAATGCTTACTCTACCCCTATAGTAATTCTGAGGAAATGGTAGCAGTCAGTTCTTTTCATTCATATAAGGCTCGTGCAGAAATATAACTAGGTAAAATAGAAAATTACCACACGGTCCATTCAGATTAGCTATTATTTTGTTTTGTCTTGTTGTCTACTAGTTACTTCTATACGGAGACCTGAATCTACAGCATCTCTGTCTCCTCATTTCCATTCCAAAAATACTATATTTCCTGCATCTTTCTACAGGAAATGTGGGAGTTAGGAAGAGTAAGGAGTCAATGATGACCATGTGATTGCATATCAGGCTAAATAAAAGGCTGAATACGAAGTTAGAAAATAAAATCATTTGGGAAAAAAAAAAGATGAATTCTTTTCTGGGCATGTTAAATAGAGATGCCCATAGGACATCTAGTTTTAGATATTAATAGGGAGCTAGTATTGCCAGACTGTATACAGTGCAATAGTTTTGTTGGATCTAGAACTTTAGATTTAGATTTGATAACTGAACCCCTTAAGAACTGATAAAGTCAGCAAGAACTACTATAGAGAATAAGAGGATACAGTCTCACATAGACTTTTGGTGTACATCCTCAGTTGGATGATATGACACATTTGAAGATCCAGGAGAGGAGATTAAGAAAGAGCAGTGAGACAGGAAGAACAGGGTTACCACAGAAATCTGGAGAGGAGAGAGTAACTGAGGAGATAGTGAATAATGCAGGCCAGAAAGAAGGAGGATTGAGCAAAGCTCATTTCACTTGGGTAATAGTTTAATAAATTGTAGTATATGAATGTAATTGACTATTACTTAACTATAGGAAAAGTTGAATGATGATTTCAGAGAATCCTGGGGAGCTTGAATAGATAAAAAGGCAAGGCAATGGAACCAAGGAACAATTTACACAATAAGAACAACATTATAAAAATGAACAGCTTTGAAAGAGTTAAGAACTTTGATCAATGTAGCGATTGAACATGTCTCCAGACTATTATTTAATAATAAAGCATATTATTCTATGTCTTTTCCATTTCTTTTCTCCCCCCTTCTTTCTTCTTTCTCTCCCCTTCAGCTTTCAATTAAGAGATGAAGGTTAGCAAGTGATAAAAAGATGGGTATTATAATTTTTTTTTAAAATACGGAAGATGTTAGGAGAAAATTTAGATTATAGCACAGATAAGCAGGGTCATATTGAATGGAGAATTTATATAGGATTCTATATGTTTCTATAAAGAGATAGACACATACATATATAAACATATATAATATTCTTAAATATATAATGAATTCTAGAGTAAATATATATTAAAAACAGGTAGTATGAAATGGAAAGTTTTATATAAATCTTTTTTTTTAAATTTCATTGCATGTATGGAAATACATATTTGTTGTTTAACTCAGATTATTTTTAATCCATAGATTTGTCTATTAAGAGGAGTATTTTTTCTATATTTGGAAGGAGAATAATCAGTTGAATGATGAAGTTGGAAGCCAGAGGTTTAAGAGGAAGCATGAAGAAAGGAAGTGGTAGACAAAAATCCAGACACTTTTTTAAGGTGTTAGATTGAGTCAGGATAGCAACTAGACTGGTAATTTCATTGGTATAGAAAACTGGCCAGTAAGAAAACTTTTCCCACCAATGCTGCTAACCTTTTCTCTCTAACTTCCAGTTTCAGAGAATTGCCTGGAATATTTAGAGGTTAGGTGACTTGCCCATTATCAGCTAGAAAGTATCAATGGTAGGACTTGAAGCCAGATTTTCCCAGTTTTGAGGACAGTTCTAGCTCCATTACACTGCACAGGATCTCTTAGCTGAGAAATAGAGAACCATAGATGAATGGAGGAAAGGTTGCAAGGAAAGTAGCATCAAATAAGCATGGTGTCTAATCCAAGGCTGATTACATCTTTCTTTATTAAAGCATTGCATTTTTATTACAAAAAGTGATCCCTTCCAAGATAGACCAATTACATGTTTATAAACATTCTTTTTTTTTTCTTTTTGCTGAGGCAATTGGGGTTAAGTGACTTACCCAGGGTCACACAGCTAGGGAATGTTAAGTGTCTGAGACCAGATTTGAACTCAGGTCCTCCTGACTTCAGGGCTGGTGGTCTAACCACTGCGCCACCTAGCTGCCCTATAAACTTTCTTTAAAAAATTCATGTTTATGGCTCTCTTCAACAATGAAATGTTTCAAACCACCTCCAATTGTTCACTGAAGAAAGCCATATACACCCAGAGAGAGGGATGCGAAATGTGGACCACAACATAACATTCTCATACTCCTTGATTGATGTTTGCTTACATTGTGTTTCCTTTATCTGATATATCATTTGTGTAGATAAGATTTTTCTTGCACACCAATGATAAGTTTGGAAATATGTATACATATATTCGATTTGCCAATATTTTAACATAATTAACATGTAGTGGATATCCTGCCATCTAGGGGAGGGGTGGGGAGTTGGGGGGGAAAATTTGTAACGGAAAGCTATGTAAGGGTTATTGTTGAAGAATTACCCACACATATGTTATGCAAATAAAATAAAAATTAAAAAAAAATTCATGTTTATATGACTCAAAAATTAATAAGAAAAATATATATTAGGTAAGGACAAAGATTATGTAAAAATTACATTTCAATCCATTGTTTCATGAATAAATCACTTCAAAGCATTATGGCATTTACACTTCCTTTATTTAATTCCACAAAACCTTCTATTCAAGTCTATACTCATGGCTTTGTCATATATTGCAAATATATAAAATAAATCTAAGGATAACAAATATGTTGTAGTATTTACATTCATGTGAAAAACTGTTTTCTATTTAAATATACCATCAACATAATAATTGATATAGAACATGGCATTTTCCAGAGAAGACATTTTAGTCCCAATATATTGTTATTTTTCAATGAACAGAGTACAGCTTTTAAATGAAAATGAAAAATGAAAAAACTGCACTAATAACTTGAAATTAGAGAATAGAGCACAAAAGGAAAAGAAAACATAGAACAATATTATTAATGAATCTTAATATAAATTTGTAAATAAAATCCTATTGAAATAAATTGCATTTCCTATATAACCTAGAAAAACATGGCAAAAATTTAAACTGATATATAGGGAAGTCAGTAAAATTGGGAAAACAAAATAGTTAATCATTTCACATTCTATAATTCAGTTGTCTAGAACTGATTCCAGAGAAGAAATGAGAAAATTCACTTCCCTTTCTTTATTGAACGGTTGCACTATGTATATAACATTTAAAATGTTGTAAGACAGTCAACATTTAAATTTATTTCCCACTTGGTTGCACTCCTCTGGTCTTCATTATGATCCCAGGAACCTCATCATCCAACAAGAGCACATCAGTACTGGAGCTCACACCTCATCAATATCTTTTTTCCCTTGGGACTCCTCCTTTCTCTGATAGGACAAAGTAGAGAGCCTCTCTCAGATTATTCTTTTAAGGAAGGCACTTGGGTCAGCCATCTCTATTTCCCACCTGGTTGCACTCCTCTGGACTTTATGATGCTCCTCACTCCTGCCAAATACTCTGCCCCACACTTTAGCTGCCTTTTTATCTGTTGACTTCACTTATTAGGGAAGCTCCTTGAGGGCAGGGACAATTTCTGACCTTTCTTTGTATTCTCAGTGCTTAGTAAAATTTCTTCTACATAGGAGGCAGTTAATAAATGTCTTTGGGGGCAGCTAGATGGCAGCCCTGAAGTCAGGAGGATCTGAGTTCAAATATGGTCTCAGACACTTAATACTTCCTGGCTGTGTGACCCTGGCAAGTCATTTAACCCAAATTGCCTCAGCAAAAAAAAAGAAAGAAATGTCTTTGACAGATTGACTGCTTTTGTTCAAATTAGTTTTGATTTTTAATCTTTGTTACCAGGGAAAGCTAGAAAGTTAGGGTAAATGGAAGGGAATAAATGTGATTTTAAAACAATAGCCACAAAAAAGAAAGAAAAAAGGGGAAAAAGTTCATAATTTTGGAGACTAGAAACCATCTTTTTATAAAACTTTTCCTGATCTTGCTTCCCACTTAGCCTTTCTTTGTCCAGCACCTGGCAATGTCCCCAGCATATTATAGGCTTTTAGTAAATGCTTGTTGATTGATAATAATGAACCAGAATTCTACACACTGGGTTTACACTAACCAAATTTATTTCTAAAGGCAGCACATCCCACCCCCTAAATCAATTTTTTTCCCCTTTGGTTCATTTTAAACCAATCCAGAATTTGCTCTTTGAAATCTTACATTATAGCTTGTTGCTGTATCTATAGGTTAAAGGGCCTCTATTCATGCAAGGTAACAATGCTTACTAGTTATAGGACAACCTTTATTTTTCTCCAGAGAAGATGTGGATAAAACAAAAATAACTCATGATACTTCATAAATAATTAATATGATTTTCCTCTCTTTCAAATGAAGTTCACATTTTCTCCAGGGTCCTATACAATTCCTTAACCTCATGGAGCCATTCTGTGGTTTGAACTCTGCTTGGAAGGAAAATGAACTTGAGCTTTCTAGAGAGGCAACTCTTCCCCCAAGATTCCTGAGGTTCCCCGTTATCCCAGAGATGTATATGAAGTTCCAGTCTTATGAAACTATCCTAAAGATTTGAACTCCCCGAGAAGGAAAAGGAACATATGTTTGATAGAAATAGTTCTTTTTCCAAAAGAGCCAAACCTTTCACATAGAGAGAAAAGATAAAGGTTTTCCTTCCTTCAAATCATGATTCTGTTCTTTGCAGCTCCTCTTACTGTGGGGTGATATCTATTTTCCTCCTTTTCAAGAGGTTAATCTTTTCTAGGAGATAGCCTGTGGATTAATTCTGATATATTCCCTTTAGAAGCAATATCAAAACAATACTGTCCATACTATAAAGGAGTTCACATTTATGGTAGTGAGAGACAACACATATAGAAAGTTTCATCTGCAAATCAAATGGAAAAGCCCCAAGGTTTTTAGAGTATAGTAGCAAAGAGATTGTAATGAGTCTTCTTCAGTGTTATATCCACTGATAAAATAATATCCATTTCTGAGGCTGAACAGTTTCATAGTGCTAAGTACTTTGGTGCTGAGAAATTTCTTTCCATAATCTTCAGTAGATGTAATTATGAAAAGACTAGTTAGCCAAATTCTACAAGAAATCAGTATTGTATAGTAAATGTTCCTCTGCCTATCAAGAGGCTGATATCCAGGTATTTCCATGACTTGACTCTGTTGTTTCCCTTCCCTAGGTTAATGAGCCTGAAAGAATATGACCTTCCCCCCTGACTAGGTCCAGGTGCTCAGAGTCAAGGAATTTCCAGTCCTGGAATTCTGATTATTTCATGATTGCTTTCACCTGCTGTCTGCCATTGGGTCTTCCAATGTTGAATTGGGAATAGTAGGTTTCTAGGGAGCTCATGCTAATGAGAAAGTGTTCTGGAGGGACCATAATCCACTCTTAGGCCTCTTGTCTCTAACTTATTCTCAGGTTTCACTGTATCTCTTGACAGAAGAGAGGGAAAAGCTTCGACTTTCACATAGAACCTAGGATAAGATTGATTCTTAATTCATCAGGGATATAACCTTAGTTCTCTCATGGAACTTTTCAATGGCAATGACTCAAACTCTCCATAGGAAAATTGTTACATAAGTCCCAACAAAAGTTCACTTCTCTTTGACATCACCTAAATGTTGATCTGAGAACTCCCCTGATCAACCTATCTATATAAGATTTTTAACCATCTTTCCTTTGCCTGTCCATCTTAATAATTTCTCCCTACTTAGACTTTTATATCTTTTCTTCATGGTCCATTTATTTATCCCCTGAAGCTAAGTATTGGTAGGGATATTGTTCAAAAAGTCACCAAAAGGTAAATGTCAGTTGGCTCATGTTCTGAGTGATACCATATTCTCTAAAAGTCTCTGGCTTTCTGACGATCTATTTCTTTGGATATCTGGCTGTCATATTCCTTATCTCTTTTTCTGTCTCATTCTCTGTCTCTCTTTTCTTTGTGTGTAAGGGATTATTTCCAGACTTAACAGATCAGCGCATTAAAATCCATAAATATTTGATCAGTGAGTAGTCCTTGGAGAGACTGCTACAATAATAGCTGAGCTTATCCATGTATGCTTCAGCTCTCCCCTTCCTCCTTCTTCCCACAGCTTTCCCCTTCCCCCCTCTCCCCTTGCACCCTGCCAAACATTTGGGTAATCTATTTACTAATGAACTCAATATTAATGTATCCATTTTTCTCCGTTAGTGTCAGGTTTCATTAGGAAACATAGGAGTGCTGACATTAATCGGATGAAAAATGGGTCTCAGGGAGGCCATTGGATCTTTGCAACTTGATAGGGAAAAAGTTTCTCCAGGCAAAGGCATGGTTATTATTGGGGGCTCCTCTGCAAGTAGGGGATTGGGGGATAGTTTCCTTTCTCTTCAGACATCTACTGGTATCTGCCTAGTTAATGGGGTTGGGGATAGGAAGCAGCTATTTCACCTAATTTCACCTAAGCTGATAAATGGCTCTAATGTGGTGTCTTTTGTCTTTTTCCAAATTCTGGACTAAGAGGTAGGAAGGGGGTGTGGAGAGAGGAATAGGAATTAGGTATAATGCTATAATCATAGGTTAATGATTTGCAAGAATTATCAAGGAGTCATTTGGTCCACATTCCAACCATAGACAGCTAAAGTATTAGTAGTCCCACTTTACAGGTAAAGCAAGTGAGACCCATTAGAATCATATGACTTGCCCATGGTCACAAAACTGGCAATTGATTTGGTTAAGCAGTATATGGCATATTTCACATAATGATAATGAAACTAGAGAACATAATAAAGGTAAAGAATTAGAAATCCAGGTTTAAGTCTACCACTTACTGGCATTGTGATTTTTACAAGATCATAAACCTTTTTTGATTAGTTCCCTTCTTTTAAGATGGGGAAAATAATCATTGCTTTGAATATATACCCTAAGGATTCCCTCCTCCAGAGACACATACTTAGCCCAGTTGTTGCTGTCTGATTTTAAATCAATGACCATTCATAAGGTCTTACATTGAGACCTGAAAAGGATCTTGGAGATAGTCTCATACAAGATAAAGAAACTAAGGACCAGTGTAGTGAATTATCTTTGTTCATGTTTGCTAAAGTAAGCCACATGACCATGCCATTTGAGACTGAAATAAATTCATTTTATATAATCTCAAATAGGCCTTCACATGACAGATCCAAATCTTTCTTTCTCTCACTCTCTTGAAATCATAGCGTCATTAACAAAAATCACAAGAACAACAAACATACTCTAGTATGAGGGGAATCAAATAAGGGAATTAATCCAAATGACACTGTAAATCTTCAAAATAAATAGATAAATCATTTATTAACCATTTATTATGTGTTAGACACTGAGGAT
Organism: Myrmecobius fasciatus; assembly: GCA_023553655.1. Classification (NCBI taxonomy): domain Eukaryota; kingdom Metazoa; phylum Chordata; class Mammalia; order Dasyuromorphia; family Myrmecobiidae; genus Myrmecobius; species Myrmecobius fasciatus. The sequence goes on from JAJPUD010005420.1 coordinate 121,000, forward strand.
ACAAGAACAAGCAAACAATGTAGCCCCATACCCAAGGAAGTCATATTCTAATGGGGAAAGCTACATATCAAATGAAACTAAAGGGAGGCATCTATGTGGTAGTGTAGTGTTGAGATGCCCAGCAAAGGATGTGGAGCCCTAGTTATATCAAGATCCAGCAAAGGTTCAGCAAGATTCTTGTGGGATGTGAATGGAATGAAGACTATTGTACAAGGAACATGACAACTAGTTAATGTGGTAGATAGGATAACAAACCTGGAATAAAGAAAATCAAATTTCAAATTCAGTCTCAGATACTTGCTAGCTGTGTGACCCTGGACAAGTCACTTAACCCTGTTTGCCTTAATTTCCTATTATGTAAAATGAGCTAGAGAAGGAAATGGCAAACCAGTTAATATTTTTGCCAAGAAAATCACAAATAGGTTTGGACACAATTGTAATAACAACAATAATAAAGGGAGCATGATGCAGAGATCAGTAGTCATCTCTCTCAAACTGTTATGATTGGTACTGTCAATCCACCCCAAAGTGATCCCCCCCAAAACCCCAATAATTTAGGTTTATTGTCCCTGCCACTGACGTACTGTGTGAACTTGGTCAAATCTTTTAACCCCCATCCCCAAGACTCTTTTTTCCTCTCTGTAAAATGGAACAAATTCCCACTGATCTCCTATCTTCTTCCTTTACTTTCTTATTCTAAGCAGTTTAAGGATGTTCAGAATAAATACATTTTGTTTGCTTTAAAAACCTGCATTCATTAATTCCTTGTTAGTAATATTGATTTATATTAGTGAGTACCAAAAACTTAGATACACAGCTAAGAAACAAAAGGACAGAGGTTTATTTCTTACAATGTAGCCCTAATTATGTCGTTCATCTTTTTATAAATATAAAATTAGACTCATGGAGTTTTCCACAGCTTCTAAAAATTACATCTTTTAAAATGGAAAAAGACAGGAGCCATGGATTCAGGTTCTGGCTTTGCTATTAACAATCTATGTAACCTTGGGCATCTTATTTCATCTTTTTTGCCTTTTGGTTCCATAGAACTCTTTTCTTCCCCATCTATTTCTTCATGTGTAAAAAAGAAAGGACTGGCTGAGCCCTAACATTTCTCCCTCTTTCTGATATTATATATCCTAAATAAGATGCCTTCCACTCATAGCATTCTGTGTTCAAGTTTCACCCTCTCTCCATTACAGCATTCTTTATTTTAAAACACTCTGTTTCTAATGTTTATACTCTATTGTTTTAGAATTCTATTCAGATGGAAGGCAAAGTAGAATTTGGAAAGGTTTTATCTTTTCTTTTGCTAAGAATGCAGCAGAGTTGGGACTAACGCTAAATATTTCTGTAGTGCTTTAATATTACTTTTTATTTATTTATTTATTTATTTATTGCTGAGGCAATTGGGGTTAAGTGACTTGCCCAGGGTCACACAGCTAGGAAGTGTTAAGTGTCTGAGGCCATATTTGAACTCAGATCGTCCTGACTTCAGGGCTCCTGCTCTATCCACTGCACCACTTAGCTGTCCCAATTTTCTCATCTTTAAATGGAGATTAGAGAGACAGATTAAACTGTTTGTCCTCTGGATCTGACAACTCCTTTTCCATCTCTTTTTTCAGGGTCATCCAGAACATGGCTATTCAATTTGGGAGTCCTTCATTACTTACTCTTGGGCTCTTTTCTCTTTCCACTCTCATTATTTCACTTAGCAAACTCATCAACTCCCGTGAATTTGATTATCATCTCTATACTAATGGTTTCCACCTATGTAAGCTAGCTTTAACTTTTTTTCTAACCTGAAGTTTTGCATCTCCACTTGCCTTTTGGATATCTTGAGCTGGATGTCCCTAGACATCTTAAACTTAACATATCCAAAAGTAAAATAATTCTCTTTCTCCTAATTTTCCTAATGCTGTTATGGGCACTGAGATCCTTTCAATCACCCAGGATCACCATGTAAGTATCATTTTCAGCTCTTTACTTGTTCACAACCCCATATCAGAATTTTCCCCAAATTGTGTAGATTTTCTCATGTAACATCTCTCATATATGTCCCCTTCTCTACATTGACACTATCATCACCTTGGTGCAGACCTTTATCACCGAATGCCTAGATTATTGTAGTAGCTTTTTGGTTGATCTTACTGCCACAAATCTCTAAATGCTATAATTTTCTGTTCAGCCATTAAATTGATCTTCCCAAAGAATATATCTGACCATGCCATTCTCTCCCCCCCCCCATTTGATAAACGTCTTTGGCTACCTTTTACCTCCAAGATCAAATATAAAAATCCTTTTGTATTTAAAACCCTTCATAAATTGGTCTTTTATTCCTTTCCAGTCTTCTTAAACTTTATTCCAACCCAACCCCACCCCATCCATTCATGTACACCTTTATTCAGTAACAGTATCCTCTTTGCTGTTCCTCAAATAAGACCTTCCACCTTCTAACTCTTCTATATTTTCACTTGCTGTCCTGCATACCTGGAATTCTCCCTCTTCTCCTCTCTTCACCTCTCCCTCCTGTCCTCTCTGCCTTCAGCTTTGCTGGCTGCCTCCTTTCACCCCATCAAAAGGCAAGCTGCTTTCTTTAATCAGTGGTAAGATTTCACCTTCTGAATGCCAAAGAACCTGAATGGAATCAATAGTAAATTCCTCCCAGGCATGAGTGGGATGGAGGTTAATTTATGTCTAAAATGAGGGACATACTATGAATGGATTATTCTGGCTTCAAGCCAGTATTACTCTCTTGCTCCCTTAAGCCCCACTCCCAAAACACACACACACACACACACACACACACACACACACACACACACACACACACACACACATGCACTCTCTCTCTCTCTCTCTCTCTCTCTCTCTCTCTCTCTCTCTCTC
>JAJPUD010005420.1:123988-159320 GCA_023553655.1 Myrmecobius fasciatus
TCTCTCTCTCTCTCTCTCTCTCTCTCTCTCTCTCTCTCTCTCTCCCCTCTCTCCCCCCTCCTTCCTTTCTTCCTTCCATCTTCCCCCTCCTTTCTCCCTCTTCCCTTCCCCCACAACTCATCACTTCATATAAGCTCACCCTATTCCGGGATCTCCTTCTTAAGAAGAGTCATATGAGGCAGGTGTTTGTATCTGTGTGTTTAAACTGGACCTCATAACCTCTCAGGCTGCCCCCACTCAGTGTCAATTTGTTCTCTGAAACTGGTGTGTGTTACTAATATTGTTGGAATTTATGAGCATTGTTAAACACACATCTTGGTTGCTTTCTTTTGTTCTTCTTTCTGACAAGATCAAATATAGTGGGAAGCAGGGGGTAGTTAAAGGGAAGAAAAATTGATGCTAGAATTGAAGCAAAGCTTCAAACTTGCCCCACCCCTCTCACCAGGTGGTACCTCAGTTTCCTTTTCTATGCAGTGAAAGGGTTTAACTGGATGATCCCTGAAATCCTTTTCAGCAGTATTCTTCTAAGTTATTCTTCACCCCAGGGTATGTTTGGAAAATCAGTTAGGCCTCCTAGTGACTTAACTTTTTTCCTTTTATAAAGAAAAGGCCTTTGATATGTTTTATGGAGGAGAATAAATATAACTCATATATTTAAAAAAATGTATATCTTTTGATTTCACATCACCAACACATTTCCCAATGTATCCTTCTCCCTATGAACATGTATAACGGATTTTTTTAAACAGAAGAAAAAATACAGTTCAGCAAAACTAATCAACACATCAGCCATATCTGACATAATATATTGTGTTCTAAGCCCTTAAACCTCCCCCTCTACAAAGAGGCCATCATAATTTCACAACAGTCAGCTTTATTGTTCTGTTATTGTTCTTTCCATTTACATCAATGTAACCATTGGATATATTGTTTTCTTGGCCCTGATTCACTTTGCATCAGTTCTTTTTTTTAAATTTTATTTTTTCATTTTCTTTGTGTAACTCACTGTGACTACTAGAATTGGAACAAGGACACCTTGATTTGAATTCTAGTTTTGTCATGTGCTAGTTATCATGTAAGCTTGCCCAAATCATTTAATTTCTAGGGCCTCAATTTCCTTTTTTGAAAAAATAATTTGCAATCACAAAACACTTTACATTATTACATTGATCCTTAAAAATAAAACGTGTGCCTGTTAGCAACTATCATTTCCATTTTGCAGATGAAAAAACTGAGTTATAGAGAGGATAAATAACAGTATCTTGTTTATAGTAATTGTCTGTGTAGAGATTTCAATGTTAGTCTTCCAGAATCCTGAGTTCAGTACTATTCCAGGATGCTTCAAGGAAGGAAGTTAGCCTATATGAGCTCTGAAGTTCCTACTACCGCTTATATTTTTCTAGCACTGTTATATAATGCTACAAAATCTAATCTTAGAAAAATGGGGCTACTTTCCCATAACACCTCAGGTTATGTGTCACAATCAGAATTCAAACCCTGACTATCAGGTCAGTACTTATTCTACCAAATCATGCTGCTTCTCTATGGTTAAGAGATAATGGAGCAGTCTTTTTATATCTTATTTCTAGAGAGCTCATGATCATGCCTTCCCATTTTTTCTAGCTTTTAAGTATCACATCTTTATTATTATTAATAATATTTTATTCCAGCAGATGGTTATTTTGCTGGACAAAACCTGAAAGAAAAATCCCATCTTCAAATGACTAACAATGGATGGAGTTGCAGGACAGTGAATGAAAATAGGCAAGAAATCACTCTTATCAATGGGACCCACAATTATTTACTATGTACTATGTACTTTACCCAAATCTATGCTAGACTTTAGGCAGGGATTATGTGGAAAGGAATAAGAAAATGAGACACATATAGTACTTATACTAAAGAAGTTGTTAGTCTGAACAGCACAGAATGAATTATGTCTCTGTGTGTATGTATATAACAGAGACAGAGAAAGACAGAGGAGGAGGGGAAACAGAAGGGGGCAGACATACAGAGAAAGATGGGGAGGGAGAGAAGAATGAAAGGAGAGACAAATAGAGACACACATACAGAGAGAGAGACAGAGAGAGACACACAGACAGAAACAGAGAAAAAGACAGATATAGACAGAGACAAAGTGAGAGAAGAACGAGGGAGATAGAAACAAAGAAAAGTAAAGAGACAGAGACACAGAGAGAGAGGGAAAGGGAGGTGGAGAAGAAAAAGAAGAGGGAGAGGAGAAGCAAAGAGAAGAGAGAGGGGAGTGTAAGACAAATTGGAGGTTATGTATGGGTGGGGGACATATATGCCCACTTGCATCTCCTTGAAATGGCCTGGGTAGATGGGGAACCAAATGGAGACAGTATGCTTAGGGGGAAGGCATCCCATTTTGAATGAGCCTAGTCACAGCTCAATGAGCTGATCTGAAATGTCCCTTTCTGGATAGGGAACATAAGGCTTTGGCTAATTTCATGCCTGGTGCCCAAGGATCAATGACGTTTTTCCTTTCCCTGATGTACTTGGAGGCTTTATTCCATGCTTCTGAATTACTAAGCAATCCACGGCATTCCCTCACATGCCATCAAGGATTAAGCTGAAAGAGAAGGGAAATGAGGGCAGACAAGCTAGGAGGAGAGAGAGGGAAAAACTATATTGTTTTCCCACATATTCTCCCAGTCCATAGATCATCTTCCCTTCAGCTCTCTTTTTTTTCTTTAGATGAGGATTAGCATCATGGGGACAGTAGAAGCATCCTGATGTGCTGGAAAGAATGCTTAACTATACTAGAGGATAAGAAAGCCCAAATTTTATTCCCTCCTCTTCTACTTACTGGGAATATTATTTGGTCTTGTCTGTTATTTGGCAAATCAACCTCTCTGAGCATAAGTTCTGCCATCTGTAAAATGGATGAATGATAATACACAGACTACCTACATTATAGGGTTGCTGTGAGATATTTGCTTTGTAAATAGAAACATTTTCCTGATATCTTAGTCATTTTTTATGAATTTATCTGTGTCCATTACATACTATAAACTTCTATTAAAGTATAAGGTCCTTCAAAATAGTCAATAAATATAGCAATCTAGTGTTTGACAAACTGAAAGACCCCAGCTTTTGGGATAAGAACTCACTATTTGAAAAAAAACTGCTGGGAAAATTGGAAACTAGTATGGAAGAAATTAGGGCTTGACCCATACCTAACACTGCATACCAAGATAAGATCTAACTGGGTTCATGATTTAGATATAAAGAGTGATATTATAAGCAAATTAGAGGAACATAGGATAGTTTACCTCTCAGACCTGTGGAGAAGGAAGAAATTTGCATCCAAAGAAGAACTGGAATTCTTAATTGAACACCAGATAGATAATTTTGACTATATTAAGTTAAAAAGGTTTTGTACAAACAAAACTAATGCAGACAAGATTAGGAAGAAAGCAATAAACTGGGAAATCATCTTTACATTTATTCTGATAAAGGCCTCATTTCTAAAACATATAGCGAATTGACAAATATTTATAAGAATTCAAGCCACTCTCCAATCAATAAATGGTCAAAGGATATGAACAGACAATTTTCAGATAAAGAAATTAAAACTATTTCTAGTCAATTGAAAAGATGCTCCAAATCACTATTGATCAGAGAAATGTAAATTAAGACAACTCTAAGATACCACTACACACCTGCCAGATTGGCTAAAATGACAGGAAAAGATAATGACGAATGTTGGAGGGGATGTGGGAAAACTGGGACAATGATACTTTGTTGGTGGAACTGTGAACGAATCCAACCATTCTGGAGAGCAATTTGGAACTATGCTCAAAAAGTTATCAAACTGTGCATACTCTTTGACCCAGTGGTGTTTTCTATTGGGCCTTTATCCCAAAGAGATCTTAAAAGAGGGAAAGAGACCCACCTGTGCAAAAATGTTTGTGGCAGCCCTTTTTGTAGTGGCTAGAAACTGGAAACTGAAAGGATGCCCATCAATTGGAGAGTGGCTGAATAAATTATGGTATATGAATGTTATGGAATATTATTGTTCTGTAAGAAATGACCAGCAGGACGATTTCAGAGAGGCCTGGAGAGACTTGCATGAACTGATGCTGAGTGAAAAGAGCAGAACCAGGAGACCATTATACACGGCAACAACAAGACTATATGATGATCAGTTCTGATGGGCATGGCTCTCTTCAACAATGAGATGTTTCAAATCAATTCCAATTGTTCAGTGATGAAGAAAGCCATATATATCCAGGGAGAGGTCTGTGGGATCACAGTGTGGACTACAACATAGCATTTACATGCTTTCTGTTGATGTTTGCTTGCAATATATTTTCCTTCTCAGATCTGATTTTTGTTGTATAGCAAGATAACTATAAATATGTATACCATCTAGGGGAGGGGGAATGAGAGAAAAATTTGGAACAGAAAGCTTTGCAAGGGTCAATGTTGAAAAATTACCCTTGCATATGTTTTGCAAATAATAAGCTTTAATAAAAAAATAAAGTATAAGGTATTTGAGAGTAGTGACTTTTTAATTTTTTGTTTTGTTTTTGGTTGACTTTGTATCCCCATGATTTAGCATAGTGCCTTGCATGAGTATTTTGTTTTGTTTTGCTGGTTTTGTTCTGTTGTTTTAAGACCTGGCCTGAGAATTTTTCATTGTTGAGGAAAACTCTCCTCTCTTGATGAAAGGAGGCATATACACCAAAATTTTATAGCCCTTAGCTGGTTGGGGTAGTGGAGAGGCTAACCAACCCAAAGGGAGTTATAACACCAGCATTTTAGGGTAGAACTGGAACCCAGCTGTTCCTGATGCCAAGATAGGCTTTCTATCTTCTAGAATGAGAATAGTGCAAAGCAGGTGACGTGCACTTAATAAATGTTTTTAATGGCATTAAACCATAACATGCTATAAAATATAAGCTAATAACAATAGATTGTAAAACACTACACCAGTATAAAGAAACATCATTATAATTTCATTTGGCAGCATGGGATCATTTAAAACAACTAACTCATAACTAGATTTGTTTAAAAATCATGCACTCTTATTATTAGTTGTCTTTTGGAAGGGGCACAGATTTATTAGCCTTAGAAATTTGTTTGGCGTGACCTTTTAGGAAAAAGTGGGCTGGGTCCACTCAAACTCTTGTGAGCATTTTTTTCCTGGGAAATGTTCTATCCTGGAGTTATTAGATTTTAGTTATTTATTAGATTTATTAGATATTTAGTTATTAGATCAGCAGTAAGGGCACTTGGGGCAAGAGGCACTTGATCTCTCACAAGTCTCTTAAATTTTCCAAGACTCAGTGTCCTCATCTGCAGAATGAGGGGCAGGATGAAATGACCTCTGAAATCTGTTCTAAATCCTATGAAAATTGGCAAAAAATCTTAAAAAGAAAAAAAATCTGCCTCCCAGAAGACCAAAGTGACATGCAATGAATTTTAAATCCATGTGAGCCAAACAGCAGAACAACATGGGGAGCCTTCCTCAACACCATCTCATAGGCATTCTGACGACTTGCTGACCCAGATTCCTCATCCTCCACTTGCTCAGACTCCACTAGCTTCTAACAGGGCTCTTTGAGAGCTGACGTATTCCTGGTATAACTTCTCAGCTTGTCCTTCATGAGATTCAGGGTGTCTCACCATCCGGAGGCAGTAAGGAGCCCTGCAAAGCCTTCCTAGGGCCAGGCCACTAAAGAGCAAATTAGAAGGGAGAGATTTGGCAATCTCCAGTGCTCCCTCCTCCCTTCCAGTCTCACTGGATACGCTCCTTCCCTTTTAATTTGCTTGATTGAAAGTGGCTGCACTTAATCTCTGATGCTCCACTGGGGGTGCCTCCTCGTTCTCCCCCATGACACCCACTTCTAATTTATCCACCCTGCCAGGTGACAGGGGTTGTGTAAGAATGAATGTTAAACAATGAAGTCCTTGGATGCAGCGAATTGGAAAATAAACAGCCTCACAGACAGTATGTGATGGCTGTTGCCTTCCCGGGCTTTGGAAGCAATCTGCTCAGCTATCATTTTTCCCCTTTGGAAATCTACTTGATCCCAACAAGGATATGCTCCTGGGACTGTCTTCTTTTGTCTATTCTATGAGGAAGCAGTTTCCCTCCCTTCTCTTCCCCTTCTTCCCCCAGAGATGTGCTGAGTGTCAGCTTGGTCCTTGTAAATTGGTGAGGCCAGTTAATCACTTTGCTGAGCAGACTTTGCCAAGGGCAGCCTCCGGGGCTTTTGAAAAGGGAGCTCTCTTTCTGTCTATGGACCTAGCAACTGGTGTTGTTCTTAAGTTATTTCAGTGCGTCCTGTTCTTTAAGACCCTATGTTAAATTTTTTGGCAATGATACTGGAATGATTTGCCTGCTCTAGTAGATTAAGACAAAGAAGGTTAAGTGACTTGCCCAAGTTCACATAGCCAGTGAGTAGCTGAGATTTTAATTTACAGATTCCTGAATCCAGGTCCAGTGCTCTCTCTACTGAGCCATCTAATTATCTTTAGCAGTCCTCGAGTTAGGAAGTTTCAACCTCCTGGGCTCAAATCTGGCCTCAGATACTTAATGTTTGTGTGACGATGGACAAATCCTGCATTTTTAGCATAGATTTATCATCTCCAAAATGAACTGGAGTTGATAAAGGCAAACCATTCCAGTATCTTTGCTAAGAAAACTCCACACAGGGTGACAAAGAATATTTCATGACCAAAAAAACGACTAAACAACAACAGCTACTGATAATCACTGATAATTCCAGATTCTTTTCTCAGTCCCAGGATATAACTAAGAAGTCTTTTCTTAGTGACTTTGTGGCAAAGTTCATTGGAAAGAAGTAACTTTAGAATTAGGTGACTTACTATGAGGGATGATATCCTTGACTTCCTAAGGAAAAGGTTTTGGTTTATTTTTATTTTTTTGTTGTCTGTTTTACTGGATTATGAGTTCAATGGGATTGCTTTTGAGATTATACATTTAAGAGCAGGTTTGTGTTAGTAGGGGGTCTTTCTTACTGGAAACTGCCTATAGCAGTAAAATGACTGGTTTGGTCAAAGGGGGAAAATAATAATAATTAATGAGTAGGTACTAAGGAAGGGAACCATTTCATAGGGGATTTAACAGAAGGAAAATGACCTGGAATTGAAAGCCTAGACCCTTCTCTGCATCTCCACATTTGGAAGAACATCCAGTCATCTGCCCCATGAGGGACTATGCATTCTGTCTGGAATTCTATGCAGTGCTGAGTGCTTGATTATTTTAAATTTGTTTTCTTGCTAAAGACTGAGCTCCAACTGATGTCTGTTTTCAGAAAAAGAATATTTAATGAATTCCTATATTGTATTTAGAATAACACAACTCTGGAACTCATAGGAACCTTGTGAGTCACTTAGTCTAACCTCCTTGCTAATGTAAGATTAACCTCTATAGCATTCCTGACAAGCAGTCATCCAGTTTTTTCTTGGATACTTACCTGATGAAGAACTTATTACTTTTTGAGACAGCTCATTCTATTTTAATGGCACTAATTATTAGTAATTTTTTTTTCACTAAAATCTGACTCAAATTTCTCATGAGTGAATAGAGCTTATCTTCCTCACTCCCCCCTCTACTACCCAGGGTCTTCAAAATTACAATAGCAGAACTTTCCCAGATCCTACTAGGTCAAAGAGTCTTCTAATAAAACGTGTGAGATGAACTGAAAGAGTGGCCATCAGGTATAGGAAATTATGAAATGGACTACTAAAGCATAGTATAAGAATCAGTCTGGCCAAGTGAATTCAATATCCAGACTGATGAAATCAAGGATCTCTTGAAACATTGAGAAAGAATTTAGCTTCTTAAAATTTGTGCATTTCATACTCTTGTGGGTCCTAGTTCTGACCTTGGTGTGTAACCAAAATAAATGGACATTTTCATGTGATAACCTTAAATATTTGAAGCTAATTTTTAGGTCTCCCTACAAGTGTTCTAGGAAAAAAAAATCACCATTCTCTATAGCATTCCTCATATTACTGTCTCTTCACAGTCATGTTTGCCCAAGTTTTGGACAGTATTCAGTTTGCCAATTTCCTTCTTAAAATGTAGTATCCAGAATGGAAAGAAATATGTCAGATCATAAGAGTTGTAAAATATCTGTTTAATCTAAGTACTTTAAAAAATCTTTTTCTCCTACTGTGCTTCTTCATTGAACAATTAAAATCCTTTATGATAAATATGCATAGTTGAACGAAACAAATACCCAGATTATCCATTAATGTTATTTTGTATTTTAAGTCCATCACCTTTCTTAAGGATAGTAGACTCCATGTTTTATCTTAAGTCCTCTGGATTTGTAATTTAGCATTGTAGTGATCAGAGTTCCTAAAGTTTTTCAAAAATATTTTTCATTATAATGTTGTTGCCATTGTATAATTTGTTCCCCTAATTCCTCTCACTTCATTCTTCCTCGATTAGAAATCTTTCCAGTTCTCTATGAATGTATATATTTTGTCATTTCTTATAACTTGATAATATTCCATTATGTTCATATGTTAGTATTTGTTTAGCTATTCTCCATAGAGTGGCAGCCTATAGTTCCCAGTTTGGGGATACTATGAAACAGATTACAGTATTTAAGAACTTTGTTTTAGATATTATTGCATTTTCAAAGAAATAGAATACTTTCTCAATAGCTACCCACTTCATATTGAACAAAATCCAAATCCCTTAGATTTTAATTTTTAAGGTGCTCTGTAAGCAGACCCAATATAACATATTGGGAATGATTGTGTATTACATAGGAAAGAGCCTTGGATTTCACAGCAACACAGAATTTGAGAGTTGGAAAGGATCTTGGTCCACCTAGTCCAAATCTTATTCTAAAAATGTTCAGAATTATATATCTGATAAGCAAGTGTCCAGCCTCTTGTACACCAAGGATGGGGAACTTAACACCTCTTGTGGCAGCCTATTTCACCTTTGAATAGCTCTAATTGTTAGGAAGATCTTTCTGACATCTAGTCTCAGTTTATGTCTTTGTAACTTCATCCCTTTGCTTTTGCTTCTGTTTTCTAGAATCAAACAACTAATCTAATATCTCCTTTCAACCACAGCCTTTAATTTAGGGACAGCATAGTTGCCTTCCCATTCTCAGTCATTTGTTCTCTAAGTTAAGCTTCCTTAGTGCATTCACATCATTATCTTATGCTATGAAATCAAAGTCCATCATTCCAGTTATGCTATTCTGGTTACTCTCCAATTTATCATGACCTTCTAAATTTGTGTTTTCCATAAATGAATCCAACACACTAGATGATGTCTGACAAGGGCAGAGTATGATGGGACTATCACTTCCTTATTCCCAAGAGATATGCTTTTCTCTGTGCTGTCCAAGACAGCCTCCACCTCTTTTTCCAGTCTTGTGGTACATCTTTTTTCATGAGCTCTTAGAAATTGCAAACTGTGGCTCAATAATCATATCTGCCAATTCTTTCAGTAATCAAGGATGCAATTTGTTGCCAATTGGTACCTTGATTTCATTAAGGTCAGCAAGATACTCTCTTATTATCTCCTTATATATCCTGGTATCAACACCATTAGCTTTTTTTGGTATGTGTGTTCTGTCATTTGCAGTGAAAAAGTCATTTTTCTTGGCAGAGAAAAACAGAAGACAAATCAGAACTGAACACTTCAGTCTGCTCTATTTTCCATTATTATTGTCTCAATGACCTCAAACAAAAGCCTTATGGTTTCTTTACTCTGCCTTTTTCTTCTAATAGTTTTAACAAAACAAAATAAAATAAATACCTTTTGTATTTCTTCTCTTATCAACTTCAGCTCCTTCTGAGTTATAGCATTCTTCACATTTTTTGGTAGGATTATGCAATGGTCTTATATATCTTTCCTGGTCTTGTTACCACCTTCTGTCCATTAAAAAAAATCTAAGTTGGTTCATGAATTCCCTTTTCAGACAATTCTCTTTTTTCACCTCATTGGAAATAATTCCCTTTATGTCTTCAGAATTATGTTTTTTAGTATCTTCCAGCCCTTGTGGGTAGACTGCTTCTGAAATATTTTAGTTCATTGTATCCTGCCTGTCTTTCTTCTGAACTTTTTGGAATCTACTTTTCTAAAATAAATTAATTAGTCTATGCCCAAATTTTCTCTCCTCTATCACAAACTCTAAGAGGGAATGATCATTTGCCACTAGGTTTCTAATCCTTCCTATTGAGAATCAAATTTAGATTCTTTCCCCTCTTCCCTCACATTTTAAGGTAAAAATTAAAGGGTAGGCAAGTCCAAAAGTTATTTTACTAATGGGAGAGAGACAACTGTGCCAAAAACCTAGACAATTCATTATAGTACCCTTCCACTCATCCCCATAGCCCCCCATTTCTACATCTTGCCTTTGTATCAGGCTTTTGATCTCTTTCCCAAATTCCTCAGCTATTTCCTCTTTCTGTCCAAGTGGTCTGTAGTATTTGACTAAAGTTTAATGGTATACTTTCAATGAATATTTGAGGTGTAGACTAGAGTTTCATTAAAAGAAAAGAGCAAATACTATGTTAGTTTCTCATTTCCTAACCCTCTCATTCCCTCTGAAATTTCCCTAAAATTGCTGAGACACAACAAAATCAGAATACCCAATTCTCTGGGCTGGATAAGAGACAAACAATATTTCTTTTGATTGCTAAAACTGGAAGGATCATTCAGATTTGCCTAGTCTTTGTTTTCGAGGAGGACGCACCAGGAAAAAAGTCTACACCTTTTTTTTAACCAATATTAAGAAATACTATGTACAATCCAGTGATATTTTTTTGGGAAAGGGGAGATGTAATATCCAAACATGTCTTCAGAGGACTGCATCTTGCCTCTTGGAAAAGAGGGGGTTGGTAGACTATAGGGGCTGAATTAAGTGTCTATTTTCAGAAAGGACCAGTGTGTTGATTTGTTTTGCTTGATTTATAGGAAAGAGAAAATGGTTAGTGGCAAAATGATAGTAGTACAAAAGAGAAAAGAGTATTTATAAATAATTTTTAAAAAAGATCATGTATCTAAGAATCTATTTGATTTATACCAACCTCCCTTACAGACCCTGTCAGGGCCCATCCCCCTTTTAAGCTCATTTCCCTAGCTGAAAAATGAGAACAAGGTTTGTTGCCTGCTAGGGAGAGGGGCTGTGGGGAATTAATTAATAGCAGTCATTGTGAAAGTGCTTTTCTGCACACATAATACAGAGAGAACACCAATGAATTTGATAATTATAATAATGAAAGCAGTAAGGAAACTACAGTGGCAATTTAATACCAGGTCTGCCTGGGGGTAGGCTAAAGGTAAGAGCTTCTTTTCGAAATTCCATAAATGGCCAGTGAGTGGCTTGGGGTTGTCCAACCACTGTCCTTTGATCTGTTATTTATTTATTTTTAAAGAAACACAATGTCAGATATGTAAGGGATCTTAAAATGTATAATGTGTTACCTGGAGGGACTTGAGAAGACCAGATTTCATATAACTTGCTTTCAATCCTTTGCTATGTTCAGGGGTGAAACTCAAATACATCCAGTTAACAAAAACTTCCAGATAATCCCTAGTCAGAAAGGATCATATGTGTCAATTAGTCATTCTTTAATTTAGAATGATGTATAAATTTTCCTTACCACTGGTTTTGTTTTTGACTTGCCCAGGGTCACACAATTAGGAAGTGATAAGTATTTAAGGTTGGATTTGAATTCAGGTCCTCTTGACTTTAAGGGCCTGTGCTCTCTCCACTTTAGCATCTATCTAGCTGTCGCTAGAGGTTTTAAGAAAAGGGATTTGTTGCTCTTTGAAAGTAACATAATTACTGCTAAATGAAATTTGAATGAATGGATGATCTCTAGAGATAGTAAATTCCTCTTCACTATACGTCTTCAAGTAATTAAGGAGTGGCCACTTGTTTGGGTTTTATTTGGAAGGAATTTTTCTAAGAAGTTTTTTCAATGCTAAGACTGTGATTCTCTGCCTTGCAAGCATGGCTGTTAGACTCTTGTGTGTATGAAGATGAAGGGAGGTAATGTTCAAACAGAGTCTTTTACCTGTTTAGGTAATATCCTAAATTAAATAAAAAAGTCTGGACATTATACCTTTAGAAGAGAATTGACAAATTGGAGCTATACTTCCACAGAAGGGAGGCTAGGAAGAGTAAGGAGGAGCTAATAAGTCAAAAATCATTTATCAAGTGACTACCATCAGCCAGGCACTGTGCTAAGCACTGGGGAGTCAAAGAGACAAAAGACAAGAGTCCCTGCTTTCAAGGAGCTCATGATCAAATGAGGAAGAAAATATGTTAAATAACTATAGACAAACAAGATATAAGCAGGATAAATTGGAGATAGCCAACAGAGAGAAGACATTATAATTAAGGAGAATTAGGAAAGGCTTCTGGCAGAAGGTGGAAATTTAGCTAAGAGGAAACCAGGGAAGCCAAGAGGTAGAGATGAGCAGGAAGAGAATCCCAGGCATGGGGAGACAATCTTTGGAAATGCTTAGAGTCAGGAGATAAAAGTTTTTTATGAAGGAAGAGCAAGGGGAACATTGGATTCTATGCTGTGAAATAGGAAATAGAAGGAACTTAAAATATTCTGTCAGTAGAAGAGAAGATTTGGAGTGAGGAAGGCTGGAACATAACGAATACCTTTAAATAGCTGAAGAGCTCTTGGGGCAAAGGGAACAGAATTTGAACAGCTGGAGGAAGTTATAGGAAAGCTGATTTTGATTAAAAGATGACAGTGCTAGAAAAAAAAAAAACGCAGGAGTTCTGCACAGGCATTGGTTACTATTTTCCATGAGGGTTATCTTCATCTAGGGATAATTTCCTGTTTATACCTGAGTTGCCATCTTCTCTGAAACAAACTTTGGCAATCTGTGTGGAGTCTCTTGCTTCATAGATATCCCAAAATACTTCAAAAGTTAGGAATGACAATGGTCACTTAAGTAAGATGCGGAGAATTTTAGCTTCCTCCTTCTGAAACTCAGTAATCCTAGATTTTCATCTTAATAGTGGATGTTCTCTTTTTGACTTCAGATAATCTTCAGAATTCTAATACTGGGGGAAGAGGAGAAGGAAATAAGCATTTATTAAGTTCTTTCTCTGTGCCAGGCACTGTTAAGTGCTTTAGAAATATTATCTTATTTGATATAGAGTAGTAAAATGCAGTGTACACTGGATATGGAGTTAAAAAAAATAACAACAACCTATATTCAAATCTTGGTGCTTCTGCTTATTATGCAGTAGACCATAGCAAGTCACAATTTCAAGGGGACTCCACCCCTGTACAATGATAGTGGAGTTTGGACTAGATGGTCTCTAAATTCTCTTTTAGCTTCAAATCCTAAAATTTTCTGATGTGCTTATCTGCTTTTCTTTTTAGGCAAAAAAAGAAAAAAAAACATTTTGCAAGCAATGGATGAAATTGAAATTTGGTAATGTTTCATTTTCTTTTCCTCCTCTTCACCCTTCTCCTTCCCCCAATAATACTCATGTCTCTATCCCAGGATATCCCTGAGACATGCTCAGTCATTTATCGTTTTGTAAGTGGAATTAGCTTGACAATGAAACAGTTCGGTGTTCTGTAATCCCCACTCGTCCATCCTAATTACACTTCCTTATCAGCCTCTGGGTGGGCAGTGCTACCATGGTAATTAGGAGGGGGATTGATGAGATGCTCTTAATAATCAAGGAAAGAGAATGGAGGGGAATCCACAATACCAGTATGAAAGGTGGGAGGGGGATGCTCTTTGACAGACCAGCTGCTTTTTCAAATGATCAAAGTGTGTCAGCCTAACTCAGGGCTCCAATATGTTCATCCTAGTAATTAAGAGGTCAGGCCATTAGAATTTCTACAGAGTTCCTGAGAGACCTCTCAAAGTCTGGTTATGAGGCCTGGAGGCAAGGAACCAGTGCATGTCATCTTGTCCTGTGCTCCCCCTGTGATGATCTGAGAGGACATATCTGTAGCCTTTGAAGGCAGGGAAGTAGGAGGATTCCTTTCTTCTCAGAAACTGTAGGAATTTCTCCTCTAATCCAACTTTCTCTCAGGGACCAAAATTCATATCACCTATTTTAGTAAGTACCTTCTTTCTCCCTTTTTTAAAATAAAAGATGAGAAAGAACTGTGTGTATAACTGAAAAGTACATCTCTGGGTCTTACCTCATTTATCCTTCCTTTCACCTTCTTGCCTCCATAATTTTGGTTTATGGTTATTCTCTAGTACAAACTGCCTGCTCCACTCATTTATCAGTCCAAACCTTTGCCATTCTAGAAAACAGAGAACAAATATATCCCCTTCTCTAGAAATTTTGGGTATTGAGCTAGTTCTCATGAAAATCAGTGATCTTCATGTTAGCTCACATTGCTACAGCCCTTCAAGGTTTTTCCAAATTCTAACAACATCCCTGTGTTGCATGAAGTACATGTATCATTAATATCCTCATATTATAAATGAGGAAACTGAGTCTCAGACTAATGGTATAATTTGTCCAAAGTCCCACAGCTATTAAGTGTTGAAATCAATTGCCCATTTCGAATTCTATATGTACTAGGCAAGATCCATTAAAAACATCTTTGTCACATTTGTTGTTAGGCCATTTCTCTTTCTTGAAAGGTCATCTCTTCCTCTCCACCTTCTGAAATCACCTGAAAAAACACCAGTTCTTCTTCCAGGTTCTTCTTCAAGTTCTTCTTCCAGGAAGCCTTTGTAGACCATTCAAGAACACAATAATTTCTCCCTTATCTGAATTATTATGACACTTAGTATATCTATATCACACAATTTTTCAATTTAAATTTGTGCATTTTTTGATTTTGTAACTTGAGATTCATAGAATATTAGATACATATTTCAGCATCTGTGGTTCTCAGATATTTAAGGTGTTTTAAAGTTGATCCAGCCTAATCTTTTTAGGATAATTTCAGAAAATGATGCCCAGAGAGCAGAGAGATGCCCATGGGGATCAAGAGGTTTGAGAGCTAAAAAGTACCTTAGAGAAAATTGGAACTGGAAGGGATCCTTTAGAGGATCCACTTTATTTTTTTTTAACCAAAGAAGGAAGTCCTAAGAAAGAAAATGACTTTCTAATCACCATATTGACTTGACCTTTTCTGGACCTTTGCTCATTGGGAAGTAAACAAATGTTTCTGTGAAAAATTGTTGGTTGTTGAACTCTTTGTATGTGTATATGTATGTATTTATATAAAAATGACTTGCTTACAACAATCTTACATGATGATCAATTCTGATGGACATGGCTCTCTGCAACAAAGAATTGTCTCAAACCAGTTCCAATTGTTCAGTAAAGTAAACCATATACGCCCAGAGAGAGGGATATGAAATATGGACCACAACATAACATTTTCATGCTCTCTATTGATGTTTGCTTGCATTGTGTTTCCTTTCTCTGATTTTCTTTTTTTTTTTTCTTGTAGATAGGATTTTTCTTGCACAACTTGTCAAGTATTTTAACATAATTAACATGTAGTGGACTTCCTGCCATCTAGGGGAGGGGAAGAGGACTGGGGGTAAAATTTGTAACGGAAAGCTTTGTAAAGATCAATGCTGAGGAACTACCCATACATATGTTATACAAATAAAAAGCTTTAATTAAAAAAAATTTAAAAATAAAATAAAAATAATAAAAATAAAAATGACTTGCTTTACCACTGAATTAAACCTGTTCTGGGGATAGATAGACTACAGCTTCATGCATTGCCAATCCAGTAGAAGCATTAAATTATAAACTAAAACACAACAACAACAACCACCCCAAATTCAGGAGTAGAGCAAGAGAGCTTTGGACTCCTCTAGTCTTTTCTTAAATTAATCCTGAGCTTTTCATTTTACTTCAGCTCTAGAAGGGGGAATAATCAGTGTTTTTATTACAAGTCCCAAAGGCTCCCATTAATAGGCTGATTTAAAACCTTCAGTATCAGAGAAAGGTGATGGAATGTTAAGTGATATAAAGCTTCCCTGACTTGTTTCAGGCCTGGCTTTGGGCAGCATTCCTATGTATGTGTTCCATTTAGACTCCCCCCCCCCCAAAAAAAAAAAAGAATTGCAAAAACAAATAGGAAGGAAAGAGGGAAGAAAGTAAGGAAAGAAAGGAATAAAGAAAGAAAAGAAGAAGGAAAGGCAAAAAGATAGAAAGAAATCTAGAAAGGAAGAAAGCTAGGGAAAAGGAAGGAAGGAAGAAAGGAAGAGAAAGGAAGGTGGAGAGAAAGAAAGAAAGGAAGAAAAAAGAAAGAAAGAAATAGAAAGGAAGAGTGAGAGAGAGAAAAGAAGAGAGAAAAAGAAAGCAAGGAAAAGAGAGAAAGAAAAAGAAAGGAAGGAAGGAAGAAAAGAAAGAAAGAAATAGAAAGGAAGATAGAAAAAGAAAAAGAAAGGAAAAAAAGAAAAAATAAGTAAAGAAAAAGAAAGGAAGAGAGAAAGGAAAGGAAGGAAGAAAAAATAAGGAAAGAAAAGAAAAAAAGGAATAAAAAGAAAGGAAAAAAATAAAAAAAAATTAACAGAAAAAAAGAGAGGGAAGGAGGGGTGGAAAAATGGAGGAGGAAAGGAAGGGGAAGAATAGGCCTCTTTAAAAGTTGTCACAACAAAGAATAATTGATGTTTGTGGCAGCCCTTTTTGTAGTGGCTAGAAACTGGAAACTGAATGGATGCCCATCAATTGGAGAGTGGATGAATAAATTATGGAATATGAATGTTATGGAATATTATTGCTCTGTAAGAAATGACCAGCAGGACGATTTCAGAGAGGCCTGGAGAGACTTGCATGAACTGATGTTGAGTGAAACAAGCAGAACCAGGAGATCATTATACACAGCAACAACAAGACTATATGATGATCAATTCTGATGGAC
Source organism: Myrmecobius fasciatus (assembly GCA_023553655.1). NCBI lineage: Eukaryota > Metazoa > Chordata > Mammalia > Dasyuromorphia > Myrmecobiidae > Myrmecobius > Myrmecobius fasciatus. The sequence continues at coordinate 140,861 of JAJPUD010005420.1, forward strand.
ATGGCTCTCTGCAACAAAGAAATGTCTCAAACCAGTTCCAATTGTTCAGTGAGGAAAGCCATATACACCCAAAGAGAGGGATATGAAATATGGACCACAACATAACATTGTCATGCTCTTTATTGATGTTTGCTTGCATTGTGTTTCCTTTCTCTGATTTTTTTTTCTTGTAGATAGGATTTTTCTTGCACAGCAGCTTGTCAAGTATTTTATCATTATTAACATGTAATGGACTTCCTGCCATCTAGGGGAGGGGAGGGGACTGGGGGTAAAATTTGTAACGGAAAACTTTGTAAAGATCAATACTGAGGAACTACCCATACATATGTTATGCAAATAAAAAGCTTCAATAAAAAATAAAAATAAATAATAAAAAAAACAAAGAATAATTGGATCAAATTCCAGCTAACCAATCAAAGCATTACCTTTTGGTAAAGCTTAGTAACCTGATCATCCCTCTCCCCAACCCTCTATGTGACCTCTCACAAGAGGCACTCCCCCAACTCCAGGCCAGCAAAATTTAGGGGCTTACTAATTTGTATGAGGTTAGTCCTGATAGAGTAAAAAAAACTGGAGGCTGGTGGAGTTCCCTGGTGGACATCCTAGGCATTAAACCATTCTAGAGATAAGAAGTCATCATAACCTTGGAATTCTAGACATGCTAAATGATACTTTTGTGAATCATTTAACTCGCTCTGAACCTCAATTTCCCATTCTATAAAATAAAGGGATTGGACTAAATGATTATTTATGTCCTTCTTAGCTCTAAATCATGTAATCTGTTTTCTCACCTTCAGGAATGGGATCTCTCCCTTTCCTGCTGATATAATTTACCTCTCTAGCCAATAGAATTAAGAAAAAGGGAGAGTGATTGAAGCAATAAACTTACCACTTTTAAGGAGGTAGGGAGACACATCTATCTATCTATATAATGTATATAAATTTCCATGTATGTATGTATACATACACATATGTGTGTGTCTATCCATAATGCATGCTAATAAGCTCATGAATTGGTTCTTATATTCATCCTTAGAAGCCTCCAATTTTAATTTTCAAATGCCTCCTTTGATTCTTGCTGTAGTGTTTCTCCCTCCATCCCAGCTCTCCTTAAGCAAAGGGTTGTAAAGTGGAGATGGGAAGTAATTTCTTTGATTGACTATTTTGTGCAGTGTTTATGTGTGTCTTTTTCTATGTGGATGATGGTGAAATGCACAGTTTGTAGGGGGAAGGAAAGGAAGTCCATCTTCCAGAGCGCAGCTGGGCTGTAGGTAAAGAATGATAACAGCTTGTGGGAGAGCCAATTAGTGCCAGGGACAAGGTTACCTTTATTGGAGAGTGGAAAAAATACATTGGGTTTCAGAGTGAGATGGTATTCTCTTGGGTAAAGTGGAAAGAAGCAGGGGCTGTCACTAACTAGCTTTGGGATTGTGAACAAGTCACTTCACATACTAAGCTTGTTTCCTTATCTATCATATTCAAATGGGAATAATACTTTCTGCTTTTAGCTTTGGATAATGCAACATACTTCCACATCTATGATCTATTTTGATTAAGAGCAGTTTGAATTAGTTCTATTATTGTATCCCTGGAAAGGAAACTCCATTGACTAATAAGATAGCACCTCTTCTCCAACTTTTATTTTTCAAGAGTTTACTAGGAGTACTGAGAGATTGTTATTTCCCCAGCATCACACAGCTAGTACATATCAGAGAGAAGATCTGAAGCCAGGTTACCATTCCTTTGCCATCTACTAATCCATGATGACTCTCAGTAAGGATAATAATAGCTCTCATTTCTGTAGCCCTTCAAAGCTGACAAAGTATTTTCCTCATACCATCTCTATGAGGTTGCCAGAGAAAGAATTACTATTCTAATTTGGCAGAGAAATAAACTGAGGCTCAGGGAGTTGACATGATTTGGCCAAAATCACACAGCCAGAATTCAAGACTACATATTTTGACTCCTAGGCTGGGATTCTTTTCATTACTCCAAGCTGCCTCTCAGGAATAGGAGAAGGATTAAATGAGATATGGTCCATGGAGACAGTAAAGTAACATATAGTGGAAAGCACCACATTGGAAATCAGTCTGAGTTGTAGCTGTGCTATTAACTATCTCTATGAACATGGGAAATTCATCTCTGGACTTCCCTGAAATTGAAGGAGTTGGATTCGATGGCCACTAAGTTCACAAAAAAGGATCCTTTCCTTCAATCCTTTCTCTTATGAAAATGTTTTGGGAAGACTAATATTAGCTAATATTAAAAGTTAACATTTATATAGTGTTTATTATGTGCCAAATATGGTGCTAAGTGTTATATTCATTAAAATCACTTTGGTCCTGATAACTCTGGGAGAAAGGTGTTCTTTTTATCTCCATTTTACAGATGAAGAAATTGAGGCAAGCAGAGGATAAATGATTTTTCTTGGGTCACACAGTTAGTGTCTGAGATCAGATTTGACCAGTCCTATATTTCCTGAACAATTTAGCTGTTCTTAATCACAACAATGTAAATGGAAAGAGCAACAAACCAAAACCAAATCCCTAGTATAGCATTATTATAATGGTTAATTTTGGCCACAAAGAAGAGATGAAAAAAATATGACAATGTTGCATGTATTATCAGACTTGGTTTATCTACTGGTTAATTTTTCTAAATTACCTTTTTCTTGGTTGGTTTTTTCTCTGTCCCTTTGTTATAAAGAAACTTTCCCTTATAACAAATGAACATTTCATGATCTCATTTAATCCTTCCAATATCCATATGAGACTGCTTGGTGCAATTGTAAGGTATTTAGCTTAGAAGTTGAAATGCATAGACTTGCTTTCTGGCTTGGCTATATAGTAACTGTGTAGTCTTGGGCAAATAATTTCACTTTTCTCAGCCTCAGTTTCCTTCTCTGCCAAATTGGAATAACAATTCTTTGTTTCATAGCAGTAGTTGGATAGAGGAGAGAGAAGTATATATTGAAAATGATATGAAAAAATCAATAAAATTTTAAAAATTAAAGAGAAAAGTGTGCTATTTTCAGAAAGATGTTAAGTCATCACTACGGATTTGTCCATGTTACCCTATCATTGATGTATAATATGTATTAAATAAAAAGCAGATCAAAAAGGACATTAGCCCCCAATGAGTGAGCTGCTCTTACAGGAATAAGTAATTCTCTCAGTGCAAACATTTACCCCCACAGGAGGAGAAAGAATATTTCCATATTGCCTTGGGAAGAAGCAATTTACTAAGTGTTGCCCTGAATAAAACAAATATACCTTAATTTGCCTCCTGCGGTGACTAGTTTAGTCACCCTTGCTCAGGGTAAGAGTGGTGTCATTGCTGTGTCAAGTCATTCTTTCACACTTTTTATTAGCAATGTACTATATAACAATATAATTTTGAAGCTCTAGTCATCACAAGCCCTGTGCTCATAAACTGATGATCTGAATAAAGGGCATAGCCAAGTACTAAGTCCTCAACTCCTTGAGCACCAGTCCTTGAAAGGTAAAGTCTAATTTTAAGGTCAAGGCACAGAAAGGGTCTTAGCTAGGGCACACAGCATGGTAGCATTGGAATAACCATAGCCTTTTCTATCTCAATTGACTTGAAAGCTTCCTAGTTTCTCCCAAGAAGAATTCTCCCAGGATTGACTTGATACAGGTTCTTCTGTGAAGTATAGGAAGGCCTGATCTTTTTGTCTTGAAGTTTGAGCATTGGTAGTATACCTATGTTGTTATTGTTTTCTCTTTCTATGTGGCCAAATTAATAGGATTTAGAGGACCATTTGTATAGAGACAAATTAGGCAATCTAACTCCTATCATCATAGACTTTCCATATATTTTTCATTACAGTCACAGCTTCAAGTCTCTTAGTTTACAAAAGGAGCTTATGTAGGGAAGGGAAAATAGTTGTTTGTCTGTCATTACCACTGGTGCTCATTAAGGACTTTGCAAAACTTAAGTAATCTCCAGGATCTGTGCTCTCATGGATGAATGCCTGGGATAGTGGAGAGAGACCTAGACCATGCATTAGGAAACTTGAGTTTTAGCTCCAGTTTTATTGTTAACTTATCAGTTGAAAATGGGCATATGATTTCCTTTCTCTATTCCTAAATTTCAGTATTAAGAGGTTTAATCTTGACCAGACTAATCTCTGATTAGTTTGATAAATCCAGCCTGCCAATCTGATGAGACTGCTTTGGAAGTATCTAAAAGGCACTTTCTGATAGAGTATGAACATGCCCAATGGTGTCTTTTTGGGAGGATGGAAAATTACTAAATAAATTTCTTAGAGTCTGTCAGCCTCCATCCTGACTGACTCAGACTCAGGGCACAGTCTTGTCATAGAAACTGCCCTTTCAGTTGTAAAAGACTTAGTAGTCTATAATAATGAGATAAAAGATAAGTTTCCCTCCTTCAGCCCCACCCCTTCTGTCTCTGGCTCTGTTTTTATCTGCCTCTCTCTGTCTCTCTTTTTGTCTTTTTTTTTTTTTTTCTCAGTTACCTGTCTTTCTCTGTATATTTCTGTCTTTGTCTCTCTGATGCTCAGTCTTTCTCTGTTTCTGTTTCTTTTTGTCTCTCTGTCTCTATGTATGTCTCTGTCTCTGTCTCTGTCTCTCTCTCTCTCTCTCACACACACACACACACACACACACACACACAAACACATAGATGAAAGCTTATGTTCTCCCTCATTGTTTTGAGTTGTCGAAGTGACAGGGTGTTATGAACTTTAGTAAGACCCTATAGGCTTTGAAGGAAGAAGGACTCATTAAAATGTCAAAAGGTACCCTGATAGTAACTCCAATTTGACTTTTCTTCTGAGGGCAGTGGATAGGCAATTATAGTGATTGAGGTATTTTAATATGTTTGTTATATTTTATGAGTCTTTTGCATACTTTGTCTTTTCCTGGGATAAAATAAAAACTGAGCCATATACTCAATTTGTATGGACTACCCTGAATGATTTTTACTAGATTTGTTGATGATATAAGCTCTATATACAAGATTTTTTAAAAAGAAATTTTACTGAATAATTGCAGGTGCAAACACTGAATTAAAGAGACAAGAATGTTCATCTGTCAGACTTCCAAGATTGAACTATTTTCTCTGAGCTCAGAGACTTTGTGTGCTATCCTGGATCATGAGTTACATTGATATAAAAGAGTTGGATTAAATTATCTCTGAGATTCCTTCCTGTTCTAATACTTTTTTCCTAACAATATTAGTGTCCGAATAGCATTCCTACTCTTAGAATTCTATTCTTTGTTCTGAGTTCCATTCTGACAGTCATTGGCTGGATTCTTTTATTATTTCCATAGCTTTGGAATGGAGTGTGTATGGGGAGGGGAGGGAGATGCACAGATACACAAACATACCATACTATGTCAGGATCAGGGCCCAAATGTGCTCTGAAAGCTCTGCCCTTCTCAATGGTTGCCCACACTGTGGCAGCCCTGGCTTTAGGGTTGTGCATTGAAGCACAACCTGGAGTATATAGATGATAATTATATGCCAGCTAGTAAAATTGCATCCCCCGGGGGAGCTGGTCATCTCTGTTACTCCTCCTTGCCCTCCTTCTTGTCTCTCTTTCTCCCCCTCCTCCCTCCCCATGCCCCACCGTGAGGAAGGGCAAAGCAAAGCCAGGCTCGGTGGGTTATGAATTATTGAACGAGAGCTGTCTATTCCATTTAGCACTATGATGATGGAATGGAAATGCAGACCTCAGAAGGTTACTGTCCTCAGCTGGGGATCTGTCATGCATGCAAAGTATTGCCCCTTGCCTTTCCCCAGCTGGCCTCAAGGCCAGGTTAGTGAGAGGAAAGACAGACTTGTTAGGGAGCCACTTAGCTGCTCCCTCCCTTCCAGGGCAACCTGGCTTCTCTTCACTACTGTGGTCACCTTCAGGGTACCAGTATCACCTTGCTGAAGGGGCTCTGTGGAGGGGATTGAGGTGCTGTGAGAGGCTTTCAAGCCATAGATTGTCATATGTCTGAGGGAAGAGTCATTATCCTGGCAGTTCTTTCTCTTTATGCTATCACCCGAGGGGCCTGGGCTTCCTTCTAAGAAGAACCTTAGCAATAGAGCTCTCCTTATTATATACCTTCATCACTACTTACAAATATAATTCAACCAATATTTATTAACATTATGAGACACAGGATGTAGCCAAAAGAGCAATGAACTTGAAGTCAAGACACATGGTTAATATTCTGACTTTAAACACTCAAAGTCAATTTTTTTTTCTTTTTCAAAATGAGGTTAATAAGATATCCACTCGTGGCTTTATTGTGGAGAAAGTGCTTTGTAAATATTAAAGGAGTTTGAATATGAGCTATTATTATTTACTGTCTATCATGATCAAAGTGGGGCTATTAGGCAGTATAGTGGACGGGGTGCAGGGCCTAGAGTCAGGAATATTCATCTTCCTGAGTTCAAATCTGGCCTCAGACACTTATTAGCTATGTGACTCTGCAAGTCACTTAACTCTGCCTCAGTTTCCTCATCTGTAAAATAAGCTGGAGGAGGAAATGGCAAACCTCTCCAATATCTTTGCCAAGAAAATCACAAATGGGGTGATGAAGAATCAGACATAACTGAACTGCATGAACAACAAAATGTACAAGGCAACAATGTTTTGAGAAAGTGCATAGAACATTGGTTATGAGACAGGAAGGCCCAGATTCAAGTCCTGTCTCTGACATTCTAGTTCTGCCACTCTGGGAAAGGTTCTGAATTCTCTTCTTCACAAGTATTATGTAAAATTATAACTTATACAAAAGGTGCTGACTTACGTTAGTAAAGAAAGCTTACATATTAAGAGGTCCTTTTACCAGTAAAATCACTGGTCCCACAAAGACACCATGCTACTAAATGTGCAAATATTCTAAAAATGACACTTCTCAGTTTTAAAGGAGATCAAAATTTGTCAAATACAATATGAAGTAAAGTATAATGTGTTAAAGAAGAGATGCACAAAATGGTTCTAAGGAGTGTAGGGGCTCCTTAATTAGGTTTCCTGGGGATATCTGAGAAAGCATGACTTTTGATTTATGTGGCCTTGGGCAGTCTGGTGAAATTTATGGACTTTTCAGAGTATATTTTTGAAAATCATAAATAAAGTAAATGCTAAATTTTAATTGAAAGTTAGTGTAAATAAAGATGATTGTGTGTGTATGTGTGTTTCTTATTCAAATACAATGACCCTCTGAAACCTCTCCACAGACCCCATGTGGGTCCTTGGCCCCAGGGTCTGAACCTTTGGCTAGTAGAGAGAATATGGACCTGAGCTAAATCTTGAAGGAGACAAAATATTCCAACAGATGGAGGAGAGAAGGAAATAAATTCTAGGGATAGGAAGGAGATTGTGGCATGCCTACACATTAATGCTCAGACGCAAGAAACAACAGGACAGAAGCAGAGAACAACTGATAGCTTGATTTGGCTGGATTATAGAGTATGTTGAAAAAGAGTTGAGTGGCAAGATGATTTCAGAGAGGCCTGGAGAGACTTACATGAACTGATGCTGAGTGAAATGAGCAGAACCAGGAGATCATTATACACGGCAACAACAGTACTATATGACGATCAATTCTGATGGACATGGCTCTCTTCAACAATGAAATGTTTCAAACCACCTCCAATTGTTCACTGAAGAAAGCCACATACACCCAGAGAGAGGGATGCGAAATGTGGACCACAACATAACATTCTCATACTCCTTGATTGATGTTTGCTTACATTGTGTTTCCTTTATCTGATATATCGTTCGTGTAGACAAGATTTTTCTTGCACAACAATGACAAGTTTGGAAATATGTATACATATATTCGATTTGCCAATATTTTAACATAATTAACATGTAGTGGATATCCTGCCATCTAGGGGAGGGGTGGGGAGTTGGGGGGAAAAATTTGTAACGGAAAGCTATGTAAGGGTTATTGTTGAAGAATTACCCACACATATGTTATGCAAATAAAATTAAAAAAAAGAAAATTAAAAAAAAAAAAGAAAAAGAGTTGAGTGAAACAAAACTGGAAAAATAAGTGGGATCGGGGCAGCTAGGTGGCGCAGTGGATAGAGCACCAGCCCTGAAGTCAGGAGGACCTGAGTTCAAATCTGGTCTCAGACACTTAACATTCCCTAGCTGTGTGACTCTGGGCAAGTCACTTAACCCCAATTGCCTCAGCAAAAAGAAAAAAAAAAAGTGGGATCTAGCTTTTGAAAGGTTTTGAATGGCAGGCTAAGAAGTTTGCATTTGCTTCTGGAGGCAATAGGAAACAATTGCAGGTTTTGAGATAGGCAGTTGTTAGAAATAGAACTGGATAGGAGAATGACTTTGGTGACAAAGTGAAGGACAGGGACTGAAAATCAGCAGCATTTTTTGAGACTTGTTTTCTAATGGACAACACAAGCCCTTATGGGCAGTGAGGTAATAGAAGGGTCTGTGTGTGTGTGTGTGTGTGTGTGTGTGTGTGTGTGGAGAGGCAGAGACAGAGACTGAGACAGAGAGATACACAGAGATAGAGTTCTAAGCCTGAAAAATGCAGCTTGAGTGAAAGCAAAGTATTAATTTCCCAAACTCCCCAAATATGTAATTTTCTCTGACATATTATCTCTGATTCAGCTCTTTGGATGTCAGTGTCTCACCTGGCCTTTAGTGCATATCCGTTCCCCCATTTCAAGCACAGTATCTGCCCTCAGTAGTACTACCTCTCAAGACTCTTTTTCTTTAATTACTAGTACATGAAGGTTCTGCGTCAGGCTCTTAAAGCAAGACCCTGACTCATTCTTCTTCTGTATATATCATTTTCAGGGAGTGTCTGGTTCAGTCAATGGAGAACTGGGAGACAAAAGTCACATCCAATTTCTTAAAACTAATAAATTCTTTCTTGCCATAGAGCAAGAGTTATATAGTTTTGTGGCTTTTGGTAAGCTCATAATCCTTCCATCCCCGTTTCTAGACCTGGGGATTCAGACTAAAAGTGGCCCAGGATAATCAAGAATCAATCCTTTTTTGTCTCAAGGTCAATGTCCTTGTAATGGACAGTAGAAAGGGAAAATGGACTTTTCTGTGTGTAATCCATGTGAAAGCCCGACTTCATCAGCAAAATGTATGTTTGACTTTAATTGCTGTTTGAGCTTCAACAGCTCCTGAAAGGAAGTATTACTACTATCCATAAATACATCCATTTAATTATGAAGTCAGTTTATAAGACTTCTGGAAAGGATAGTAGTAGGGCAAAGTATTTTGAATAAAGAGGTTTTTTTCAGGATCTTAAAAGAAATAGAGACACATAGTTATAGAACTTAAAAGGTCCTTAGAGACCAATGGATGCAAACCCCTCATTTTACACATAAGGAAACTGAGATGCAAGTTAAGTATACTTGCTAGAGTATACCTCTAGAAAGTGGTAGAACTAAGACTTCAACCCACATCTTCCTGAAAATCAGTTCAGTTTCTTATTCACTCCCACTGTTTGTCCCATTCATTATATTTATGAGGAAAATGAAAACTAAAATATTTTTGTGGGTTGAATGAGGTCTAGATCATCTGATTTGAAATCCAGGGATTGTTTGTTTCCCTCCCTTCCTTTTTTTTTTTAAATTATGTCACACTGTCTTTCATTTGCTGCTTGAAAGGCAAGAATTGTCAGAGTGTGATTGGTCAGTTTCATAATCTGGAAAAGAGCCAGTAGGACATACTGAAAAGAGTACTAGATTCATTATCTGGTGTCAGAAGAGTAGGGTACAAGTCCCAAGTCTCCTATTAACCATCTGCTTGATCTTAAATTTTCTCATCTGTAAAAAGGGGGTTTGGAACAGATGATGCCTAGGATTTATTTCAGTTCAAACATTTAGTGCAATTCTATGTGATATGAATGATAAACACAAGTGAGGTACCATTATGAAAAGATCTAAGCAGGTAGGGAGCAGCAAAAGCGGCTTGGGGATTTCTTGTCATCATGCTAGAATGGTCCCTCACTACTACCTATCTTGCCTACCTGGCACTATTTTCCTGTCATTTCCCTCTTCTCTTCATTTCTCTTTCTATTCTTTACATTGGTGTCAGAATAATTTTACTTATGCAGAGATCTGCTAAAAAAAATTAAAAAGAGACAAATGAGCAAATAGAAATGTTGAACCACAACTCAAAATCCTTTAGTGGTTCCCTATTACCTTGAATAATGTTCCACTTCCATTGCCTGGCATTCAAGACTTCCCAGGACAAACTAGAACCATTTTACCATGTAAGCCTTATTTTGTAATGCTCCCCTAAATGTATTCTATATTCCAGCCAATCCCCTGGACTATAGGGGGATAACTTGAGTATAACCTGAACTCTCCTATTTCTATGGCTTTGCTTATGCCATGCCTTTTGCCTGGTATGCTCTTCCTCTTCCTCTTCAACAGTCAAATTCTTATCAGTCTGTTAGGATTTCACAAGTATCTTGTTATCTGCTAGATTATCTATAAAATAATGACATTGATATTATGTTTGATAGTTGGGAGCATTCTGGGACTCTTAAAAGAAGTACTCTAAGAAAACTCAAGTCAGAAAGGAACCTTAAGGGGAGAGAAGTGATTTCATTACGATTAGGATCTTCCAGGATAGAAACTCCTTCCAATGATGCAAATGGGCATAAATTATAATTTTATAAATAATTTATAAAATTTGTTTAAAATATTTATAAATTTATAAAAATTATTTATAAAGAATTCATAAATTCTCCATAATTTATAGTCTTAATGAATTTTGAGTAGCTATGAGAAGTTAGATGAACTTTGCATGGTCATATAGAGAACAGATTTTAGGGTCAGGACTTAAAACTTGGTCTCCTTGTCTGTACTGCTGTCCTTTTAACCTGTCTATGCCTCAGAGCCACTTCATAGTTTTCTGTACAAATTTCATTCTCTTATTAGATTTGGGTGTAAATTTCTTGAAGACAGAGAACATATCTGCAGTAGACTATTTTCCCCATTCTCTAGTACAGAACTTTTAAAATTTTTTCCACTCACAACCTCTTCTCATTCTAGAAATTTTTATGTGACCCTGGGTATATAGTTATCTAAAATAGGTTTATAAATCAAACATTTACTGATAATAAACCATAATTTCATTGCTCCCACATTGTTATGAGATGCCATATGGGGTCATGAACCATAGTTTAAGAAGCTGGACTCTAGTATAGTACTAGTAATAAGTACTTATAAAGTGTTCCTTGATAATTGTTGGAGGCAATGGAAAGTGTTGGAGGAAAATCACTGAATGCACCACCAAGAAATTTGGTTCTTACGATAATTGGTTGTGTGATTCTGGATCCCATCTATGCCTTTTGTCTTTGCCATCTATCCAATGAAGTTGTATTTCATACTGAGGAGATTTGGGAGAGAAGAGGGAGATAGTGTATTAGTTAAAACTATATTACAGCTTTCTGTTTCAACAGGGTTATTTTTTTAAAAGGGATTGGTTTTTGAATAAGAAACGTAGACATAATCTTTGCAGTGTTTTATGATAACAATAAAATCTAAAATCTTAATAAGTGCAAATTTTCTTTCCCTTTCAGTGAGATCTCCCTAGAGACTTGGGCTCTAAGGATTCATGTAGTTCTACATTAGGAATCTGTTTAAAAAAATCCCACAAACTTTGCCTTGTTAGTGAAGCATTGGCTAATGTATTTACTTTGATCCTGAAAGGAAGTATTTTTTTTGGGTGGGGAAGGCATAGTGTCTGAGAGAAGCAGGCTGAATGAAACACACCATTGGAAAGGTAATTTCAGATAGTGGAAGGTAATTAGCCTCTGATTCATTCTTTTTCTTCGTAGACAGGAGCGAATTTGGCATCACTGGTCATGGATGGAGTCAAATGTCAGTTCTGTTCTTTAATGTCTATATGACTTGGAAAAGGCACTTGACCCCTCTAGACCTTAATTCTGTCATCTCTCAAATGAAAGGGTGTAACTAGGTGATATTTTAGGTCTTTCCAATTCTAAATCTGTGAACTCACCATTCTGCAGATATACCTTTCAGGTGTCTCCACAATCTATCCCCAAATACACTTTCTTTTACTTTCCTGAACAAACTTTTTACCACTAAAAAAACAAAAACAAAAACAAAACCTTGTTCTACTTTTTATGTCATAAATTCAGAATATTGCAATGGAATTTAAATGGATGGGAGACTTGGAATCCAGATCTGAATCACTCATTCCATATTCTTGAGTAAAAAATATAAAAAGCAGGAGGTGTATTGGAAAGACCACTAGATTTTTAGTAAGAAAAAACTTAAACATGTTTTCTAATAATGCTCTCTGAATAGCTGTGAGACCTTAAATAAGCTAGATCATCTCTCTGAATCTTGCTGTTTTGTCATCTGCAAAATGAGGATCACATATACACTTCTTGTCTAGTAGTTAATGTTGAAAACATTTTGCAAAATATAAAAGGCTATAAAATATGTAAATCTTCATTAATAATAAATACTTCAAAGATCTGTGATCACACTGTTATGGATAGCCCCTGCACCAAAATGATTCATAATTTCTCTCCAACTTAGTAGATGCAAATAGATGGCATAGTACAACAAGTATTGGTCTTAGAGTCAGGATGATCTGAATTTATATTCTGACTCTGATATTCACTAGATCTATGACTCTGAACAACTAATTTTACTTTTGCTTGCCTCCATTTTTTCATCTGTAAAATGGACATAAACTAGCACAGTTTCCTGGGTTGCTATGAGGAAAACTGAAATAATATTTATAAAGTTCTCTGTAAGCCATCAACACAATAAATATTAGTTATTATTGTTGTTGCTATTATTTTTATTTGCTCTTTAAAAGTTGCTATGACTGTGAAAAAAAGAAAAAATCGCTACCATTTTCTTCTTGTGATGAGTCTTTCAGAACACAGCTTGGTCTTTATATGAAAGAGATATATTTTTTCACTGAGCCTCTATTTGAAGCCTTTTCAAATTCATGTAACAATTAAAGCTTATATTTCTCTAGTTTATATTAGCTTCAAATCCTTCAAGGCTAACATGTGAAAGAGAGTTCAGACTTGTTGTTCTTGACTGCAAAGGAAAGAAAGTGGGAACTGCAAGAGGATGGAGATGAGGACAGTAAAAAAAGTGCAGATTTACATTCCACATTTGGGAGAAAAACAACCAAATGATTAGATTCAAAATGGAAGATAATACATTCCCTCTCACTGGAGGTCTCTCACTGGAGTGGCTGTATGACTGTCAGGGATGCTGTAGAAAGCTTCTTATTTTGGTAAAGAATGTAATAGATGATGCTTGAGGTCTCTTTCTGTTCTGATGTTCTTTGATGATCATTAAATGTATATGATATTGTTCACTTTTTCCATTCACCTGGACTCTTTCAAATCCTCTCCTGAACATCTACCATCTTACATAAAGATCTCTCCTTCATAACTATACATTTATTAATCATATTATCTACTCACTATCTAATGTATACTACCTAATCTGTTAATTGTTGCTTCCATATACATCTTTTGGGAACAAAGAAAAAGAGACACTGGATCTTCCCTCTCTCGACTTAACTCCTTCTTTAAACTAGCCTTAATTTTTCTGTAAATTGAGAAGGCTTCCCCGAGCCCACATCTAGGTTTTACTTACATTGGTTTTGTTTGCACAAAAACCTTGTAACTTAATAAAATCAAAATTACCTATTTTGTATTCAATAATGAATTCTTTTCTTCTTTGGCTACAAATTCCTTCCTTCTCCACAGATCTGAGAAGTAGACTATTCTTTGGTCTTCTTATTTGCTTATATTATCACTCTTTATGTCTGTGTTATGAACCCATTTCGACCTTATCTTGGTATAAAGTGTTAGGTGTGGATCAATGCCTAGTTTCTGACATACTAGTTTCCAATGTTCCCAGCAGTTTTTGTCAAATAGTGAGTTCTTATCCCAAAAGCTGGGATCTTTGGGTTTGTCTAACACTAGATTATTATAGTCATTGACTGTTTTGTCTTGTGAACCTAATCTACTCCAGTGATCAGCTACTCTATTTATTAGCCAGTACCAAATGGTTTTGATTACTGCTGTTTTATGATATAGTTTTTTTTATTAAAGCGTTTTATTTGTATAACATATGTATGGGTAGTTCCTCAGCATTGATCTTTACAAAGCTTTCCGTTACAACTTTTAGCCCCAGTCCCTTCCCTTCCCCTAGATGGCAGGAAGTCCACTACATGTTAATAATGTTGAAATACTTGACAAGTTGTGCAAGAAAAATCCTATCTACAAGAAAAAAAAAAAGAAAACCAGAGAAAGGAAACAATGCAAGCAAACCTCAATAGAGAGCAAGCAAATGACAATAGAGATCATGAAAATGTTACGTTGTGGTCCATATTTCATATCCCTCTTTCCAGGTGTATATGGTTTTCTTCAGTGAACAATTGGAACTGGTTTGAGACAATTCTTTGTTGCAGAGAGCCATGTCCATCAGAACTGATCATCATGTAACACTGTTGTTGCCGTGTATAATGATCTCCTGGTTCTGCTCGTTTCACTCAGCATCAGTTCATGCAAGTCTCTCCAGGCCTCTCTGAAATCATCCTGTTGGTTGTTTCTTACAGAGCAATAATATTCCATAACATTCATATACCATAATTTATTCAGCCACTCTCCAATTGATGGGCATCCATTCAGTTTCAAACATTCTTGCACATGTGGGTCCCTTTCCCTCCTCTAAGATCTCTTTGGGATATAGGCCCAATAGAAACACTGCTGGGTCAAAGGGTATGCACAGTTGGATAACTTTTTGAGCATAGCTCCAAATTGCTCTCCAGAGTGGATGGATCCGTTCACAGTTCCACCAACAATGTATCAGTGTCCCAGTTTTCCCACATCCCCTCCAACATTCGTCATTATCTTTTCTTGTCATTTTAGCCAATCTGACAGGTGTATGTAGTGGTACCTCAGAGTTGTCTTAATTTGCATTTCTCTGATCAATAGTGATTTGGAGCAACTTTTCATATGACTAGAGATGGTTTTAATTTCATCCTCTGAAAATTGTTTGTTCATATCCCTTGACCACTTATCTATTGAAGAGTGGTATTATATAGTTTTAAGTCTGGCACAAATAGGCTAACCTCAATGGCATTTTTTCATTAATTTCTTTGAAATTCTTGACTTTTGTTTTTCCAGATAAGCATTGTTATTTTTTTTCTAATTCTGTAAAATAATTTCTTTGGAGTTTGATTTGTATGACACTAAATAAGGAGATTAATTTAGGTAGTATTGTCATTTATATTTCTTCAGCCTCCCCATGAAAACTTGCTATTTTTCCAATTGATTAGATCTGACTTTATCTGTATGAAAAGTGTTTTGTAGTTTTGTTCATGTGGTTCCTGACTTTGCCTTGGCAAATATTTTATATTTTCAACAATTATTTTAAATGGAATTTCTTTTTATACCTCTTGCTGGTAGACTTTGTTGGCAATATATAAAAGACTGATAATTAATATGGACTTATTTTGTATCCTGCAACTTTGCTAAAATTGTGAATTGTTTCTAGTAGTTTTTTTTACTTGATTCTCCAGGGATTGCTAAGTATACCATCATATCATCTGCAGTGATAATTTGATTTCCTCATTAGCTGCTCTAATTTCTTCAATCTCTTTTTCTTCTCTTACTGTCAAAGCTAACATTTCTAATACAATATTGAATAGTAATGGTGATAGTTGGCAACCTTATTTCACCCTTGATCTTATTGGGAATGGTTCTAATTTGTCCCCATTACATATGATGCTTGCTGATGGTTTTAGAAAAATGCTAGTGATCATTTTAAGGAAAACTCCATTTATTCCTATATTCTCTTGTGTTTTAAATAAGAATGGATGTTGGATTTTATCAAATGCTTTTTTCTGCATCTATTGAGATAATCATATGACTTTTGTTAGTTTGGTAATTGATGTAATCAATTATGGTAATAGTTTTCCTAATATTGAATCAGCTCTGCATCCGTGATGTAAATCCTATTTGGTCATAGTGTATTATATTGGGGATGACTTTCTGTAATATCTCTGCTAATATATGTTTAAGATTTTTACATCAATATTCATTAGGGAAATTGGTCTCTGTTTTCACACTACCTGGTTAGGTATCATCACCATATCTGTTTCACAGAAGGAATTTGGTAGGGCTCTTTCTTTCATTATTTTTTCAAATAGTTTGCATAGTATTTGCATTAATTGTTCTTTAAATGTCTAGTAAAATTCACATGTAAATCCATCTGGCCTTGGGGATTTTTTCTTAGAGAGTTGATTAATAGTTTGTTCCATTTCTTTTTCTAAAATGGGACTATTTAAATAATTTATTTCCTCTTCCGTTAATCTGGGCAACCTATATTTTTGTAGATATTATTCCATTTCACTTAGGTTATCAAATTTATTGACATATAGTTGGGGCAAAATAACTCCTAATTGTGGCCCTAATTTCTATTACATTGGTGGAAAGTTCTCCCTCTTTATTTTTGAGACTAACAACTTTGATTTTTTTTTCCTTTTTCTAACCAAATTAACTAAGCATCTATCTATTTTGTTGTTGTTTTTTTATAAAACCAACTCTTAGTTTTATTTACTAATTCAATAGATTTTTTTACTTTCACTTTATTAATCTCTCCTTTTATTTTTACAATTTCAAATTTGGTATTTAATTTTTTTTCTAGCTTTTTTAATTGCAAGCCCAATTCGTTGAGCTACTCTTTTTTATTTTATGCAAGTAAGCATCTAGAGATATAAAATTTCCCCTCTGGCTACATCCCACAAATTTCGGTGTATTGTCTCATTATTATCATTCTCTTGGATGAAATTATTAATTGTGTCTATAATTTGTTGATTTATATGTGTATATATATATGCACACATATATATATGTACACACACACACATATATATGTATATATATATATATATATATATATATATTAAGGCTAGTTTAAAGGAGTTAAGTAAAGGGAGGGAAGATCCAGTGTCTCTTTTTCTTTGTTCCCAAAAGATGCATATGGATGCAACAATTAACAGATTAGGTAGTAAACATTAGATACTGAGTAGATTATATGATTAATAAATGTATACTTATGAAGGAGAGATCTTTATGTAAGATAGATGTTCAGGAGAGGATTTGAAAGAGTCCAGGTGAATGGAAAAAGTGAGCAATATCATATATACAGTTTCTTTCTTTACCTTTCTTAATTAGAGCTATTTTTGCTTTTGCTTGGTCTGAGATGAGGATCACTACCTCTGCTTTTTTTTTTTTTACTTCATCTGTAGCATAATAGATTCTGCTCCAGTCTTTTACCTTTACTCTGTATGTATCACTCTGCTTTAAATGTTATTTTTTTAAACAGCACATTATAGAATTCTGGCTTTTAATCTAGTCTGCTATCCACTTCTGTTTTATGGGAGAGTTCTTCCCAATCATATTCACAGTTAAAATGACTAATTCTGTATTTCCTGCCATCTTATATACTCCAAGTTATGCTTTTCTTTTTGCTTTCCCCCTTTCCCTTCTCCCCAGTGTTTTGCTTCTGATCACCACCTCCCTCAAACAGACCTTCCCCTTTATAGACCCTTCTTCTTTTTTATATCTTTCTCCTACTATTTCTGTTTTTCCTTCTATTAGCCACACTTTTTCTTTTCCCCCTTCCTCTCCCACTTCCCTATAAAGTGAGACAAGTTTTTCTGTGAAACCAAATATGTTTAATATTCTCTTTTTGAACCAAATTTGATGAGAGTAATATTCACACAATGTGTATCCCTGTCCCCTCTTTTCCTCAATTATAATAGGACTTTGTCTCTTCAGGAGTTATAATTTCCCTCATTTTACCTCTGTTTTCCTCTTTTTTCCAGTATAATCACCTTTCTACATCTATTTTCTTTTTTATATCATCACAGTAAAGTCAAATTATAACTGTACTCTCTCAGTATACCCATAACTGAGATGTATTCTCAAAAGTTCTTTCCTTTTTACCTTTTTTAATGCTTCTCTTGAGTTCTATATTTGGAGATCAATTTTTTAATTTTTTTAATTTTTTATTTTTTTATTATTAATACTTTTTATTTGCAAAACATATGTATGGGTAATTCCTAAACATTAACCTTTACAAAGATTTCTGTTACAAATTTTCCCCCCTACTCCCCACTCCTCCCCTAGATAGCAGGATATCCACTACATGATAATTATGTTAGAATACTTAAATCGAATATATGTATAGTTATTTCCACACATCATTTTTTTTTGTTCAGGAGAAATCGTATCTATAAGAGAGAATAATCTGATAAAGGAAATACAATAGGTGAGTTATTGGGCTTCCTTCCGGGGGTGGAGCCATGGTGGCAGAGATCAGACAGGATTCTCTGTAACTTCCTCTAACCTCCCCTCAAACCAACAAAATATGAAGCCTCTAGACTGATTCTGAAGCAAAAAAA
>JAJPUD010005421.1:0-27906 GCA_023553655.1 Myrmecobius fasciatus
TTTTTTTGTTTTTGTTTGACTGATTCTTGAAGTCTTATTGAGTCATTCACTTGCATTTGTTCAATTCTTATTTTTAAAGTGTTGTTTTCTTCAGTTACCTTTTTAAGCTCCTTTTGTAACTGGCCAATTGAATTTTTTTGTTCATTGCACTCTTTTTCCACTTCACTAATTTTATTTTTCAATAAATTGGTGTCTTTTTCATGTCTCTTTTGCAGGGCATCATATCCTTCTTGCACTGATTTCAGTTTATTTTCCCATTTATCCTCCAGCTCTCTTTTGAGGTTCTTTATGCAATGTTCCAGAAAGGCCTTTTGAAAAAGTGACCAGTGATGGTCTTTAATACCTTCTTCTGGTATTTTGTCTAAAGGAACCTCAGGATCTGGGGTCATGGCTTCTTTGTCTTGATAAAAGCTGTCTATGGTGAGAGCTCTCTTTTGCTTCTTCATTTTTTTTTAGACAGCGTGGATATCTCTTTAAGGTAGGGAAAAAAAATGGCGGCTGAAAGGTGGCTGAAGTTCTATGCCCTGGGGCACTTCTTAAACAAGGCAAGTCTGCCAGAACACCTGCCCCCAATCAGGGCAGAGTATCCCGAGTGCCTCAGATAAACTCCAGGTGTTTGGAATTTGGAGTTTGGAGTTTGGAATTTCTGGCAGGATGAGCTGAGCTGAGTCCCACCCTCACTTCCGGCCTACACAGGAGTCCTCTATTTATCTCTCTGTCCGAGTTAGACAAACCTGATATGAAGTTCTTCAGAAAAGTGTCCAAATATTTCTGAGTTCGTTGACTTGAAGATCAGTTCAGAGGCTTATTTTATTGTTGATTTGAGAGAAGATCGGAGGAGAGGCAGAGAGTCACCTTTTCACTCCGCCATCTTCCATAAGTCTTTTTTAAAATCATACCACTTTGAACTGGAAATTTATAAATTCCCAGAATTAGCTCTGAAAAAAAAATACTAAAAACTGGAAGCTTAGGGCAGTGCCAGTTCTACCCTGGAAAAAGAGCCCTATTTTACATGAAGTTAAAAGTTAAGATATAAGTTGGAAAAGTAAGCAAACAATTAAAAAAAAAAACCTTAATATTAAAAAAAATCGCTGAATTATCAAGGAAAATTAAAACACAAACTCAGGGAGCAGGTGGGTAATACAATGGATAGAGTACCAGTCCTGGAGTCAGGAGCACCTGAGTTCAAATATGGCTTCAGACACTTACTAGTTGTGTGACCCTGGACAAGTCACTTAATCCCAATTGCCTTGAAAAACCAAAAAAGAACAAGGACCTCAAAAGAAAACCACAAAACCAAAACAGCTACATTCAAAACAGCAAAGGAAAATGTGAATTGGTCTTAGGACCAAAGAGAACCTGAAAAACTCAAAAAGGATTTTAAAAATCAAATAAGAGAGCTAGAGGGAAAAAAATGGAGGGGAATGAGAATAATGCAAGAAAATCATGGGGAAAAAAAAAGAATCCACAGCTTGATAAAGAAGGCACCAAAAAAAAACTGATGAAAAAAAAACATTAAAAAGCAGAATAGGTTAAATGGTAAAAGAAGCACAAAAATTCAATGAAGAGAAGAACTACTTAAAAAAGCAGATTTGGCCAAATGGAAAGAGATATAATAAAATTAACTGAAGAAAAGACCTTCTTAAGAAGTACAATTGGTCAAATGGAAAAAGAGGTAGAAAAGCTCACTTGAAGGAAATAGTTTCTTACAAATTAGAATTGGATAAGTGGAACCCAATGACTTTATGAAACATAAAGAAACAACAGAAACAAAATAATAAAGTAAAAAATAGAATATGTGAAATATCTTATTGCAAAAATAACTGACTTAGAAAAGAGATATAGATTATATAATTTAAGAATTATTGGACTACCTGAAAGACAAGATTTTTAAAAGAGCCTAGACATTATATTTCAAGAAATTGTCAAAACAAACAAACAAACAAAAAGCCTGCCATGATATGCTAGAACCAGAGGACAAAAGAGAAATTAAAAGAATTCACTGATCACCTCCTGGAAGAAAATTACCAGAAATAAGATAGCTAAATTTCAGTGCTAACAGGTCTAAGAAAGTACTTCAAGCACTAGAAAGAAACAATTCAAATGTTGGGAAACCATAGTCAGGATCACACACGACTAATGGCTTCTACATTAAAGGATCAGAAGGTTTGGAATGTGATATTCTGGAAAGTTAAGGAGCATGATTACAACTCCAAATCAGCAAAACTGAGGATAATCTTCCAGAAGTGTTGTGCCACAGTCTCAGTTTCCCTGTCTCAGTTTCCCTCAGTTGAAGTATCAGTCTCCTTCAATTGCTGTTTCAGTCTCCCTTAATTGCTCTGTCCCAGAATAGCAATCCCCACTTCCTGACCTTCAGAAATAATTGGACTCACATTCCAAAGGAGTTATGAAACCTCCAGGTGGCCAGCCTCAACATCCCCCTTATCTGTATGACCTAGACTAGTAGTCTTCTTTGCCAAGGCATCCCTCACTCCCCACCTGTGAGAACTGAATTTATGGTTTCCTTGGACACCAGATGTACTCAGCTGTTCCCATGAGTTCTTTGTTTCCCCTGGGCCATGGAGATTATAAAACTCCTGTTCCCGAGCAATGAGGTGCTGAATACTTTGTATTCAGTCGGCTGACGTTGTCAGTCTAAAGTCTCTGGCCTGGACTGCATGCTTTGAGACATGAGTCCCACCAGTCCTGATCCATAGCTATGGATTCTGAACTCTCAATTAACATCAATAAAGCATTACCTAATTTCCACTGTGTGGTACTGCCTCAGTTTCTCCCTGAGCATTACAGAAGGAAAGAATAAATATCTAATTATATATATATATATACAGAGAGAGAGAGAAAGAGAGACAGAGAGAGAGAGAGAAGAGAAGAGAAGAGAAGAGAAGAGAAGAGAAGAGAAGAGAAGAGAAGAGAAGAGAAGAGAAGAAAAGAGAAGGATAAATGGAGGAAAATACACAGTAAAAACAGAAAAAAATTTACAAGGTTTTCTGATAGAGACCTCATTTCTCAAATACATAGAGAACTGAATCAAATTTATAAGACTTTGAGTCATTCCCCAATGGACAGTCAAAGAATATAAATAAGCAAGCAGTCTTTCCAGGTTTTCTGAAAGCATCATGCTAATTACTTTTTATAGCACAATAGTATTACAATCACAGGAGCAGCTCTGTAGTACAGTGGATAAAGTGTTGAATGTGGAATCAGGAAGATTCATTGTAATGCCAGAGAAACTGAGGCAAGACAGAGATTGGTTTTTAATCTTTTAATGTGGAGAGTTTTAGGCTAGCAGACCAAATGGAACTCATGTTCAAAAATAATTTGACCCCAAGGAACTGAGGCAGAGAATTTTTATAGGGTTTTAGTTAAAACAGGATACATAATCTGAGTATACAATCTTATAGAGGAACAAAGGCAGATAAGGAGGACACTGGGTGGGCAGATAAACCATAATTCCAGGAGAGGACCATAACTTAATTCCCCAATTGATGGGCATCTCCTTGATAGCCAATTCTTGGCCACCACAAAAAAGAGCTACTATAAATATTGTGATACATTTTCTTTCTTTCTTTCTTTTCCTTCCTTCCTTCCTTCCTTCCTTCCTTCCTTCCTTCCTTCCTTCCTCCCTTCCTCCCTCCCTCCCTCCCTCCTCCCTCCTTTCCTTCCTTCCTTCCTTCCTTCGTTCCTTCCTTTTTTTTTTCTTTCTTTCTTTCAAATTTCTTTGGGATAGAGGCCTGCTAGTGGTACTAATGAATCAAAGCTTATGCATGATTATATGGTCCAGAATTTGTTGGTGTTTGTCCTTCATTCTCGAAGAGAACCAAAATCAGGGAGGTGATGCCATTTCTCACACTGCATTAGGGTGAAAGAATATTGAAGATGGCATGGACTAGGTTGTGCTCTAATTGTGAGAAATGGATGGGCATTTATTTGGTTTTCACAGTTATGAAAATTAAATTGGAGAAATGAAACAAATTAGAAAACCAAAACCCACAAAAACATTAAAGAATAATCAAGAGTGTTGTATCTTCTTCCAAAAAAATGGAAGTTCCTTGAAGGCAGGGACTGGCTTTTGTAATGAAGGGTGGTGACTTGAGATTTGAAAAGAATCTTTTGTTCTTTGTTCTTAGCCCTCCTCTATTATCTTCCCCTTCTAGAATTTAAATTCCTTGGGAGCAGGGATTGGCTATGTAATGAGGGGTGGAGATTCATGATGTGTAACTTCTGCAACATCCAATTTATGGGGAATCAAGCAAGGGACTTGTGCTTTAGCAATAAAATGCTGCCTTTGCCTATTTCAAAGGTGTGTCTATTCATCTAGGTACCTATTCTTAAGAATGCAAAAAAAAAAAAAATCTTTCCTGCATTCATCATTGAGTCTGTGGAATTCTTGGTAAGATATTTTGTTTCTTACATTCTGATCTTTGAAAAGTTAAATTAACCATCAGGAATCCAGAGTTCATGCCAGAGTTTGTTAGCCGACAAATCAGATTAGGCAACAGTGACCTCTGTGTATGCTTTATCCAGTGCAAAAATGGGTTGACTCTGAGATTCAGTGTCCTACTGTGGCAAGACAACAATTCTGCAGCACTCATTCTGCTAAATCTAGAAGTAGACTTGTAGCAGAGGAAGGGAAAAAAATATGCTGCATAAATCACTTCAAATTTGAGTCTCTTCTGTGAGACACAAGTGGTAGAGGAGAGAGTATACCCTCAATTTAAAGGGATATATCTCTGTTCTTGCTATATCTTCTCAGTAAATATTCTTCATAAATGCTAATTGATATTAATTGGCTAATTGTTGATACCAGGGAGATACTAAATATAACTGGTAATTGATAGGGAAGATAACATGTGAGAATGGGAGTTGAGTCAATAGCATTAGACAGCTCAACATTTTTCAGGGATATTTACAAAAAAGGGTTTCACAATTTTTTGCGTGGCAGATGCTTCAAAAACAATGTTTTTAAGTGCATAAAATAAAATACATAGTATTTTACAAAGGAAACTAATTATGTTGAGAGAAAATTATGAAATATTTAAAAAGAAAACAACTAAATCCACAGATTCCCAGATATTGATCTATGACACACCCTCTCAGGTCAAGAATCCTTATCCAAAAACACCTACAACTACCACAATCACAACCATAACAACAGCAAACAACTATTTAGTCCCCTCTTGAGAAAGATACAATCTTGCTCTGGGGACTCAATTTGCCTATGAGAGAGGTTGGAATAATTGTCCCTATTGTATTTAGATGCATTACACTAGGGTTTTGGATTTTTTTTTCCCCCAAAGGGAAGGCATAGAAAAGAGTTGAATAGGTTCTTTCTCCCCCACTCAAAAGAGAGGGGCAGAAAAATGAGAGAAAGAGTAAGAGAAGCACAAAGGAATAACAGATGCAAGACAGCATGAATTTGTTATATATTTTAAAAGAAAAGCAAGCTCTATGTAATGGAGATTCAATTTCATTTAAAATCTTCCCTTTCCACATTTACGGAAATACTCATTTCATTTATTTTATTAAGTTCAGAATAAAAATTTTTTAAAATAATTTTTTTAAAAAAAGGTCCATAGACATCAAAATATTTACAGCAAACATTTTGAGCAGCAAAGAACTGGAAAAAATATATATAGATGCCCACTTCATGTGATCTATGACAACAAAAGTTAGGGGTTGGTCATGTGAAGAATTCACAATGGCCATTCTCTTTAGCAAAAGGTAGATTTATTTAGGGTGTATGGAACAGTAGCAACCACTAAAACAATCAGAAGTTCAAGTATGAATGTAGGAAAAAGTTTATTTTTTCTCATGAAAAAGGGTATGTAGTATCGGAGGCATAAACCATGGTTTTAGAGAAAAGACACATGCAAACAAAGGGCATTCCCTTTTTTATTCTTCAACTCCCCTCCCCAATCCCCTGGCTCCTTTCCCCATTGGCTTGGGTTTCTAAAAAAATGAAGTGAGAAAGTCTGAGATTATCAAATGATTAACAGAGTAGGATGTTTCCTATTCAATCCAGTCACTGCCCCCAAGGAGCTTCCATTCTAGAAGAGGAAGATAACAGTGGAAAGCAGAGGGGCAAAAATTCTTTTCAAATCCTAGGCTACCAGCCCTGATTACAAAACCCAATCCCTGCCTCTAAGAAGCTTACATTTTTACAAGCAAGATAATCTTCACCCAACTGCCCTGATTATTCTTTGATGTCTCAGTGCATTTCAGTTTTCTAATTTCAGTTTTATTTTTCCAATTTAATTTTCATACTGTGGAAACCAAATAAATCTATTTCTCACAAGGGGAATGGGTTACAGACAAAAAGAATATGAAAGAGTGTGAGAGCATATGAAAGACAAGTTCCTCAGTGGAAGTTACAATTACTCAGTAGAAAGGGAGCACCCCATGAGGTTGTGTCCTTAGCTGGCAGGCTAAATCATGAAAGGGACTTAGCATCATAAAAGAGTTAATTAGTTAAGGAGGAAAAGTGGGATTGGGCAGCATAGTGGAGTTAGGGGAGACACCACATGGCACAGAGAATGGAAAAAACACCACAAGGCAGAATGCTGTGGGGGGGCTGACCCAAAGGAAGGTAGCAGTCATGGGATGGCTACAAGTAGGTTTTATAGGGAAAATTTAACCTCAGGGGTACCACTACACACCTGTCAGATTGGTTAAAATGACAGGAAAAGATAATGATGAATGTTGGAGTGGATGTGGGAAAGCTGGGACACTGATGCATTGTTGGTGGAACTGTGAACGGATCCAGCCATTCTGGAGAGCAATTTGGAGCTATGCTCAAAAAGTTATCAAACTGTGCATACCCTTTGACCCAGCAGTGTTTCTATTGGGCCTATATCCCAAAGAGATCTTAGAGGAGGGAAAGGGAGCCACATGTGCAAGAATGTTTGTGGCAGCCCTTTTTGTCGTGGCTAGAAACTGGAAACTGAAGGGATGCCCATCAATTGGAGAATGGCTGAACAAATTATGGTATATGAATGTTATGGAATATTATTGCTCTGTAAGAAACGACCAGCAGGATAATTTCAGAGAGGCCTGGAGAGACTTGCATGAACTGATGCTGAGTGAAACGAGCAGAACCAGGAGATCATCATACACAGCAACAACAAGACTATATGATGATCAATTCTGATGGACATGGCTCTCTTCAACAATGAAATGTTTCAAACTGGTTCCAATTGTTCAATGAAGAAAGCCATATACATCCAGAGAGAGGGATGTGAAATGTGGACCACAACATAACATTTCCATGCTCTCTATTGATGTTTGCTTGCATTGTGTTTCCTTTATCTGATTTTTCTTTCTTGTAGATACGATTTTTCTTGCATAACAAGATAAGTGTGGGAATATGTATACATATATTCGATTTGTCAAGTATTTAACATAATTAATATGTAGTGGATATCCTGCCATCTAGGGGAGGGGTGGGGTGTAGGGAGGAAAAATTTGTAGCAGAAGGCTTTGTAAGGGTTAATGTTGAAGAATTACCCATACATGTTTTGCAAATAAAAAAAAAAATTCAACCTCAGGAACATGATTGGGATTTCTGACAGCATATGGCAAGGTGAGACTGTTTGAGACCTCTATAGAGCTAAATTTATTTCTATCAAAACTTTTGGTCTGTTTGTCTCAGGAATTAATTTTTTCATTTCTCTTGGTCCAAAAACCAAGTAAGAGTAAGAAAAAGCAAAAAGAGGCTTATAATATCTTGCGAGAAAGGGCATCTTCCAATTGACAAGGTGTTTGTCTACAAAGAAGTGCAAAGTATAAACTGCACAACAGGAGGGCACAAAAACCTGCAATTTTTTAGCTATTGCTCTATTTATAATTATAAAGTCTCAAGTCACAATTAAGATATAGTTTAAATATATTCCCATGTGAGTGTCTTCACTCAGTTAATTCCTCATACAAATAAACAAACAGAAACATCATTTGAACAACAGACATATGATGGTACTCAAAATTTTTTCATATTGATAGGACCTGACCTTGCATTTCACTAATATTACCTTCAAAACCCAGGGTCACTTCTTTGTCTGAACAAATTATCAATATCATCCTAGTGGAAATATGAATATGCACCTAAGAGTGTGTAAAAAACAAAATATCTTACTTACAAGAATTTCACTGACTCACTGATAAGTGCAGCAAAGATTTATTTTACATTCATGAATAGATGAATAAACACATCTTGGAAATTCCAAAGGCAGCATTTTATTTTCTATCCTGAAGCACAAGTCTCTCCCCTGACTTCCCATTAATTGGATGTTACAGAAGTTACACATCATGATTCTTCACTTCTCATTAAGTAGCCAGTCTCTGCCCCAAAGGAGCTTCCATTTTAGAAGAGGGGAAGGTAACAGAGGAAGGCTAAAGACAAAGAACAAGACTCTTTTCAAATCTCAGGTCACCACCCCTGATTACAAAAGTCCTGCCCCAAGGAGCCCACATTCTTTTGGGAGAAGATTACCTCCTCCCTTAATCACTCCCCAATGTCCCAGTGAGCCCCAGTTCTCCAACTCAAGTTTCATTTCTCCAACCCAATCCCTATAACTTAATGTGGAAACCAAAATGCCTATCCATTTCTCACAATGTGAAAATATAATGTTTTTAATTATTTAATTCACAATGAATTCAAGGAACTATTACCATTATTTAGTAATGATGTATTAGCTGTGTATGCATATTTTACCCTTTTGTATTATTCTCCAAAAGGAAGTTATCAGACTTCTTTCTAACTTTATCATTTAGGTTAAGTGATAATTCCCTTTCTTGGGGAATTTTTCTCCCATTAACCTTCAGAGAGATTATTTCTCTCCTTTCATACAAGATTATGAAAATCCCTACTCCTGCTTAGAGTTGCCTGATTTTAGGGGCTTAATATACACAGTAATCTACACAGATTTATTCTATCTGTAGCTCTCAAGGCTGATCTGAGGCTAAATTGGGAAGGACAAATTTTCTTAAGGCACTATTTCTAACTTTCTTTTCCTGCTTATCCCTACCCAACCAAAGATAGAGACAAAGATACATGTGTTTGTGTGTGTAGTTATATTGTGTGTGTATATACATATATATGCATATATATGTATATACACACACACATATCTATCTATCTATATACA
The DNA here is from genome assembly GCA_023553655.1 of Myrmecobius fasciatus. Lineage (NCBI taxonomy): Eukaryota > Metazoa > Chordata > Mammalia > Dasyuromorphia > Myrmecobiidae > Myrmecobius > Myrmecobius fasciatus. Next base: position 9,162 of record JAJPUD010005421.1, read on the forward strand.
TATCTACATATGCATGTGCTTGTTGAGGTGTAAAGGAGGGTTGCAAATCGGTGTTGTGAAGTGTCTCAAAATAATTTGCAGGCTTAAACCCATCTCCAAGTCAAGGGGCAAAGTTTATTGTAATTGTAATGCCAAAAATAAAATAAAATAAATTAAAAATTTAAAAATTAAAGAAAAAAGTAATTGTAATGCCAATTGAAGAGGGTTAGTTCCAAAAAAAAAAATTAAGCAAAGTACCACAAGCAAGAAGACAAGTGTATAGGAAAAAGTTAGAGAGACCAGGAGCTTCATGTTACTTATTTGCTAATTTTATGGCTTACAGATAGATTTGAGAGGTGGTCTTATTCACTATTGTTTCAGGAACTTTATTATCACTGACCAACAGATTATCTGTCTGACAGTTAGTAATGTTTGTAGGACTATAGTACTCCTAAAGCCAGGGAACCTCAGAGTTGTGGCCACTCCAAGGCCAAGAGACCTTAGGGTTATTGACAAACAGACTGTTTATCTGACAGTTAGCAATGTTTGTCCTGAGGTCAAGGAAGCCTCAGGGTTATTGAGACATTTCCCTAGGAGATAAGGGGAGGAATATATAATTATATTACTATAGGGTTCCTAAGGCCAGGGGACCCCAAAGTTATTGAGACATTTCCCTAGAAGTTGCATCTCATCATGCTCATACAAATGCACTTGCACATGTACAGACACATACAAATACACATACAGGGGTAGCTAAGTGGTACAATGGATAGAGCACTAGCCCTGAAGTCAGAAGGACCAGAGTTCAAATCTGGTCTCAGACACTTAACACTTCCTAGCTGTGTGACCCTAGGCAAGTCACTTAATCCCAATTGCCTCAGCAAAACAAACAAAAAAACCAAAAAAACACAAATACACATACAGCCCTATATTTACTCTTTTCACATAAGATGACATGACAATTTTAAAATTTAACACAATCTTAAATTATAGTATCTAGAAAAGGAGAGCTGTATTCCATTGTTTCTTGACTATATCTAGAGTACTGTGTTCCTTCTAGGTACTTTCCCTCTAGGTCTTTGACAATCTAGAACATATCTAGAGGAATATAATCAGAATGGTAAGGAAACTTGAAAACATACTATATTTTGATTACTTAAGAGAATTGGAAGACTGGAGAAAAAAACATGGTGAAGTGTGTGGGTAAGAATAAGAAGGATTAATTTGTTTTATTTGCCTCCAGACAGAAAAATTATTGGGTAGAAATTGCAGAAATATAGATTCCTTTTCAACATAAAGAAAAAGTTCCTAATAATTAAGACTGTTCCAGAGGGTAATGGAATTCTTAAGAAGTAATGAATTCATAACTCTGAGGTACCATCTCACACCTGTCAGATTGGTTAAAATGACAGAAAAAGATATTGATGAAGGTTAGAAGGGGTGTGGGAAAACTGGGACACTGACGCATTGTTGGTGGAGTTATGAACTGATCCAACTATTCTGGAAAGTAATTTGGTACTATCAAAATGTGCATACTCGGGGCAGCTAGGTGGCGCAGTGGTTAGAGCACCAGCCCTGAAGTCAGGAGGACCTGAGTTCAAATCTGGTCTCAGACACTTCCTAGCTGTGTGACCCTGGGCAAGTCACTTAACCCCAATTGCCTCAGCAAAAAGCAAAAAAAAAAAAAAAAAAATGTGCATACTCTTTGACCCAGCAGTGTCATTACTGGTTCTGTATCTCAAGGAAATCATAAAGGAGGGAAAAGGATCCACATGAGCAAAAATATTTGTATCAGCTCTTTTTATGGTAACAAAGAATTGGAAAATGAGTAGATGCCGATCAGTTGGGAAATGGTTGAACAAGTTGTGATATATGAAAGTAACAGAATATTATTGTTCTATAAAAAACTATGAACAAGCTGCTTTTAGAAAGGCTTGGAAAGATTTATATGAACTGACACTGAACAAAACAAGCAGAACCAGGAATACATTGTACATAATGTCGGCAAGAATGTGTGATGATCAAATATGAAAGACTTGGCTCTTCTCAGTGGTTTAGTGATCCAAAGCAATCTCAGTAGACTTTGGACATCTGCTTCCAGAAAAAGAACTGAGGAGACTGAATGCAAATCAACACATGCTATGTTCACTTCCTTTTTCTGTTTTTATTTTTATCTCTCCCATGGGTTTTCCCTTTTGCTCTGATTTTTCTCTCTGAACATGATTCATAAAGAAATGTGTATTAAAAATAAATAAACTTACTACAATAAAAAAGAAGTAATGAATTCCCTATATATTCAGGCAGAAGCTAAAGGACTATTTATCAGGGATGTTGTTATGTTGTAGGAAGGATTTCCACTTAGCAATAGGTGAAACCTTCTGGCTCTAGGATTTGGTGTTTCTTTATACCTTTCTTTTGCCTTCCATTGTGTTCCTATATATACTTAATTTTTCCAAGTACAGTAAATTCCCACACTCCACACCTTTTTTTTTTTTTTTTTCCTTTTTGCTGAAGCAATTGAGGTTAAGTGACATGCCTAAGGTCACACAGCTAGGAAGCATTAAGTGTCAGAGACCAGATTTGAACTCAGTTCCTCCTGACTTCAGGGCTGGTGCTCTATCCACTGCACCACCTAGATGCCCCACTCCACACCTTTTAAAATCCTTTGTTCTTATGAAAATTTGACAGTCCTATATCCCAATCCACTAGGACCTTTCTTTCACAAATGTAAACTGTTTTTTAAAGTAGGGACATCATTGCTATTTTTTAATCTCTGCAGTACAATGTCTACCTAGAGTAAGCAATTAGTGAATATTTTATGAATACTGAATAAATAAACAAAAATGACCTTATCCATTTCATTTTCATGTATTAATGGGATTAATGAGTTAATGATGTCCCTTTTAGGTAAAGCAATAGTATTTAAGTGTTCTCTAGAGAACTCAAAGAATTGTCAATTCCAGTTCCAAAAGGAGTGATTCTAATCGAGGGAATTTCAATCTCCTATTTTATGGTAGTAGGGGAAAGATTTGAGAGTGAGTTTTGAATCTGTAAAAAGACTTCTTCTCCATAGTTGACAGAGCTATTGAGTTTCCATCAGAATATGCTGATGCCTTTTTTCTTTTCTGATTTAGATTCATTTAGAATATGAAAAAAAGAAAATACAGTAAATTATAAAGAGTTGATATAGAACAATTGATAAAGTTCTAGGCTTAGGGTCAGAAACATCTAAATTCTAATTTTGCCTCAGACCTTTATTAGATGTTTGATCCTGGGCAAATCACTTAAGTTCTTTTCAGATCTTTTTCCATTTTCCTGTGTATAAAAGGGGGATAAGAAAACTCTCTCAGGGGGTTGTAAAAAAGATCAAATTATATAATATCTATATTAACATCTATCTGTTTGTCCACTTCCTTCCTCTTAGTTGCTTGCCTATATACTAGGTCTTGTCTACTGATCATAAGTGTTCCTCAAGATTCTGTCCTGGGCTTCTCTTCTTTTCTCTTCTCCCTTGCTACTTTTTCAGTTGGTGATCTCATCATTTCCCATAAATTCAATTATCTCCACGCTGATGATTCTCAGATCTACTTATCTGGTCCTAACTTTTTTCTTTACCTCTAGGCCTGCATCTTCAATGGCCTACTAAACATATTTTGAACTATTTGTCCAGTAAGCATCTTAAATTTATCATATCCAAAACTGAAGTTATCTTTCCTATAAAACCCTCCCTTATTCCTTACTTCCCCAGTAGTGAGGAGGGAATAACTATCCCCTGTTACTCAGGCTCAAAAGTAGTGGTCATCCTGCACTCTTTATTTTTCTTCACTACTTCCCTTCCCCTTCCCATAGTTTGTCTGTTGCCAAGTCTTATTGATTCTGGTCTCATAAAACCACTTGTATATGTTATCTTCTCTCCTCTTACATTGTCATTGCCTTATTATAGGCTCTTATTACCTCACCCCAAGACTACTGCAATAATTTGTTAGTGAGCTCTTTGGTCACTCCAGTATAGGTAGCCAAAAAAAAAAAAAAAAAAAAAAAAAAAAGAAAGAAAGAAAGAAAGAAAGAAAGAAAGAAAGAAAGAAAGAAAGAAAGAAAGAAAGAAAGAAAGAAAGAAAGAAAACAGAAAACAGAAAAGAAAGCATAATATTCTATTATGATTATTTATTTTAAGCCTAGGAGGAAATATATTGTCTTCTAAAGTTCAATTGGTTTCTTTATCTTTGGCTTGAGAGAGTTAGTTTTAGATGAAACATTCTAAATTCAGTCATTGTCACTCTGAGAACCCTACTTTGAAAAAATTCCTAATACCTAGCGAGGAGCTGGTTTCTCTGCTTAACCTTAAGTTTATCCCTATCTCTAGTTTACCTTTGACCTATTTATATTTAAGACAAAATTCAGTTCCCTGGAAATATTTAAGTAATGAAACAGCATCTGTAGAAAGACAGCCTTCAGGAGGTTAAGGTAGAGAAAGTGTCAACCTTTTCTTGGGACTTTCCCTCAGCCTGGGATGCCCAAAGAGTCAAGAATTAGTTATCCTCAGTTATCTCCCTTCTCTGCCACAGCTCAGTACACTCTTTGTTCCTTGCTTGTTCTAATCTGTCAATTCCAGATACTCAGAACCTCCATGAAGGAAAAAGATCAGAGTCCTATCATGTATTAAGGAGAAGAAAATAAAAGACATCCATTGTTATCATTTCCTCTTATATATTTCTATTCAATTACAATAAGAAAAGATTTAAAATGAGAGAGTAAGTAAAGATAAAAAAGAAATAAATAATCATTATTTGAAAACTGTATGACATATTTATAAAACCATAAACAAATTACTAACTGAAATAACTAATAACTTTATTAAGATAGCAATAAACTGGGGCAGCTAGGTGGCGCAGTGGGTAGAGCACCAGCCCTGAAGTCAGGAGGACCTGAGTTCAAATCTGGTCTCAGACACTTCCTAGCTGTGTGACCCTAGGCAAGTCACTTAACCCCAATTGCCTCAGCAAAAAGCAAAAAAAAAAAAAAAAGATAGCAATAAACTTATAAAAAGCATCAGTCTTTCTATACATAGTGAACAAAAACTGAGATATAGAGAAGAAAACTACAAAATAACTACTAAAAGTATAATGTATTTGGAAGTTAAGCTGAAAGATATACTAAGAGTTTACACAAACATAATACAAAACATTATTGAAATAAAGACAAATATTTGAAGAAATCGTCAATGATTGCATCATGCAAATATAATAAAAATCATAATTAAATTCTTTTTATAGATTTAGCTCCATACTATAAAATCAAGCTACCAAACTATCAAAGGGTTACTTTATATAACTAAAATAAAAAAAATACTAAACAATCTGAAATAGCAAGGCAGGATTTGATAAAACCAAGTTTAGAAGGTGGGATTTTAGTTGAGACTTAAAGGAAAACAGGGGATTCAGCATTCAGAAGGAAGAGTGTTTAAATCATGGAGGAAGACAAAAAATTCCCAGAGCCAATAGAGGAAGTATCTTGCTTGTAGAATAACTGAGAAGCTAGTGTCACTAGATCAGGACATTTGTTGGGGAGTAATATGTAAGAAGATTGGAAAGGTAGGAAAGGGGTTAGATTATGAAGGGCTTTGAATAACAAGCTGAAAATTTTGTAATTTCAACAGGAAGTCATTGGAGTTTATTGAATAGGCGGTGGAGTTGTATTGAAGTAATTAAAACCTGCATTTAAGAAAATCTCTTTAGTGGCTGAATGGAGGATAGAATGAAAGGGGAAAAAACTTAAGGCAAGCAAAAGTCACCAGCAGGCTATTGCATAATGCTGGAGTGAAGTGATAAGGGCTTGAACTAGAGTGGTATCAGTGTCAGAGGAGAGAAGAGGGCATATTTTAGAGATGTTGGAAAAATTAAATAAATCAGCAGGGTTCGACAATAACTTGGATATGGAGGAGATAGTGAGAAATCCAGGATGATTCTTAGGTTGTAAAACTGAGAGACTGGGACTATGGTGTTGCCCTCTACATTAATAGGAAAAGTAGGAAGAGAGGAAAGTTTAGGAGGAAAAATAATGAGCTCTGTTTTGGATATATTGAGTTTAAGATGTCCAGTTTGAAATGTCTGAAAGACACTTGGAGATCTGAGACAAGGAGATCAGAAGGGAGAATGGAAAGGTAAATTTGATAATTATTAGTTTAAAAGCAGTAATTACATCCTTAGGAGCTGATAGGATACCAAATGAATCAGTTTAGAAATGGAAGATAAGAGGATTCAGGATACAATCCTGAGAGATTCCTATGTTAGAGGAGGAAGATCCAGCAAAGGAGGCAAAGAAGGAGTGGTCAGAGAAGTAGGAGGAAAACCTGGTAGGAATAGTGTCCTGAAAAATTAGAAAGAAAAGAATATCATCTAGGGGAGGGATGGGGGGTAGGGGGGGGGGAAATGTGTAACAGAAAGCTTTGCAAGGGTCAATGTTGAAAAATCACCCATACATATGTTTTGCAAATAAAAAGCTTTAATAAAAAATGAAAAGAATATCAGAGAGGAGAGGGTGATTAACAGTGTCAAAGACTTCAGAGAAGTCCAAAAGAATAAAGATTAATAAAAGGCCATTATTGGATTTGGCAGTTAGATCATCAGTACCTTTCAAGAAAGCCAATGATAAAGAGAGAGAATGATAAAATCAAGTCAAAAAGAGAGTAAGAGGGAAAAAAAGTAGAGGTTTTGTGGTTCCCTAATTTTAGGGGGCCTTCTGTTAAGTCAGTAATCCTAAATCTTTTGACTTTGGAGTCTGCCTCAGGAAACTCCCATGCCCAATGTATCTGATTCTGAATAGACCACACTTCATTTGGATAGCTTCTGAGCTCAGGATAGTACCACAGATCAAACTCCTAAGACAAATAGAGTGATCACTCTCAGTTCATTTCTGATTGTCAGATAGATATCAAATTCCAAAGACCCCTCCTCTGGACCATAGAATTAGCATGTCAATGATAGAAAACTGGATAAATGTGTCTCTTTGTTTCTGTTTCCTTGCTAGATTCTTTTGGAACTTAGCCCACTTGTAATGGCATTACAATTACAAATTAACTTTGCCCCTTGACCAGGAAATGGTTCAAGCCTGCAAATTCTTTTGAGATATCTCAAGATACTGGTCTGTGACCCCAATTGCCTTGCCAAAAAAAAATTTGAATCCAAACTCTATTGATTACTACCTGTGTGACTGTCAACAATTTAGTTTTTTGTCTGCAACCTTTTCTTTTGCCAATGAGAATGGCCATTGTGAATTCCTAGAACATTAGGTGCTTCTCCTAAAGCACATCACCTACTGCCACATCATTTGATACATCAGTCACATTAAGAGGAAAATGGTCATTATTGGAAGGGCATCAGAGAACAACCATACTAATGTACTATTGGTAGAATTATGTATTAGTCTGGACAATTAGTTGGTACAATGGATAAAATGCTGGGCCAAGGATCAGAAAGACTCATCTTCCTAAGGTCAAAGAAAAAATACTTCACATAACCAAAAAGAATGTTCATAATGAATACCAAATATTCATCAAATTCAAAAAGAAAAAGAGTAAAACTAGAATAGTGCGGGTCTCAATGTAGCCCTTTCAGAACCAGACAAATATAATAAAAATCTAAACAAGAAAGAAGTTAAGAACATTAACAGAATTTTTAAAAAGTGAGAAGTGATGAACCTATACATTATATAAAGTATAGTATTTGGTGGGAAATGGTTATTGTTGATGTTATAACAAATGTTGAAGCTGAAGTCAAGAGAACTGAATTTGAATCTTATTTCTGCCACTTAATACATGTATCACTTAACCAAGCAAGTTGCTTACCCTTTCTAGGTTTCTCCTTACTGTCAACTCATGCTTCTTCCATCTTGCAAAATTTATTTTTTTTTAACCAAAGTATGACTTTACATTTATTCCCACTAAATTTCATCTGTTTAATTCAATCAAATGTTGTTGGGATCTTTAATCTTTTAAGGATCTTTCTGAATCCATATTTACCTAATATGTTAACTATCCCTTTCATCTTTGTATTATGTAATAAAAATCTAATATTCATGCCATTTGTTTTGATTCAAGTAACTGATAAAAAATATTAGAGTTTAATGCCAAATACAGATCTTTAAGACACTTCAACGAATATCTCTTGCTAAGTTTTTTTAGTTCAATTTTATTTTATTTTTAGTACCTAAGTATCTCCTTTCCACAACCCCACCATCCCCTTTCAATGAGAAGACAGAAAAATTAAAATCCATTACAAATATGGATAATCAAGTAAAACAAATTCCTGCATTTTTCATGATTCACCAAACAATTCATACAATCACATGAATATTGTAAGAATGAACCATTTTGAAGGAATTAGAGTCTCTGAATAATAAAATGCCTAATCATATTCTAGAGCCTAGATTCATAGACTGTGGTTCATGACCGCATTTGGGGTCTTGTAACTGAATACGGGGTCATAAAATTATAATTTATTTTCGGTAAATATTTTATTTTGATTTGATACCTATTTTATATACCTATATACCTGGGGTCACATAAAAATTTCTCAGGCAAAAAGAGGTAATGAGTGAAAAAAGTTTAAAAAGATATGTGCTAGAGGACTTGTGATGAAACATGCTACCCACTTTTCAGTAGAAATGAAATAACTATAAATACATTATAAGCCTGGAAATCTATCTTTCTTTCTTCCTCTCTCCTTCCCTCCCTTCCTTCCTTTTTTCCTTCCTTCCTTCTTTCTTTTCTTCCTCCCTCTCTCCCTACCTCCCTCCCATTCTTCTTCTTCTTTCTTCTTCTTCTTCTCCTCCTCCTCCTCCTCCTTCTTCTTCTCTCTCTCTCTCTTTATTTCCTTCTTTCCTCTATCTTTCTAGACATAGCCAATGTTGGAATCTGTTTTGCTTTTAACAGAAGTTTTTTTGTTTTTGTTTTTGTTTTTTGTTTTTTACTTCTCAGGGATAGGGGTGTGGGATAAAGAAAAAGTTTATTTGCCTTGATGGAAAAAACAAAACAACAACAAAAAAAAAGAACAAAAAAAAAAAGAAAAAGAAAAAAAAAACCTTTAACAGAAAACCACCTGAAAGGAGAATGGATTGGAGTAGAGAGAGATATAAAGCAGACAGACACACTAATAATTTATTGCAGTAGTCCAGGAATGAGGTGATAAGAACCTACATCAAAATAATTGCAATGTCAGAGGCAAGAAGATACTTTATTCAAGATATTTTCATCTCTTAGATGAAGCTTTGATAACAAATTGGATATTGGGGTGGCTGGTAAAAGATGGTGAGGAATCAAGGACAATACCTCTACAACCATTCCTCACAAGACTAGGTTATTTTTATTTATGATTTCTTGCATTATTGTATCTTGCCCCTCTCTTTTGCAGGTCATTTGTTGCTGTTGTTGTTGTTGTTGTTGTTTTTTAAGATATGTACCTTACTTTTTTCTCTCATTTTTTTATTTTATCTTTTTATTTTGCTTTAATATATAATGTTGACTGATAGAGTCTTTGTTTTCTGATTGACCAATTCTCATTTTCAAGGAGTTCAATTCTTGCACAAAATAAAGTTTGTCTATTCCAAGTCATTAATTTTCTTGCCCTTCTTTCCTATTTAGCTATCATTTTTTCTAATGTTATATTTTGTATCTCTTATTTTGTTACTTCTAAGTACTTCTATAGTCCTTGTGGCCAGATCATTTTTTTTTCTTTGAGGTGATCTATTAATTTGTTATGGACTTAATTTTTCCTTACATTTTTCCTACTGGGTTTACTCTTTGGGTTTATCTAGTTAGATTCAATGTACTTTTTTTATGTATTTTTGGCATTTTTTCTATTTACTTCCCTTTTTCAGCTTCAGTTTTTGTGCTGGGGCTTTGTGTTTGGGTCAGACTCTGCTCCCTCTTATTCTTTGATAATGTAGGCAGGTTCTGTTTAATTCCAGATACAGTGGCTGTCATATAGTCCTCCTTTCCCCAACCAGATGATTTTGATTATGCTATTAGCAGGCGTGCTGCAAAATCATGTGTGTGATTCACTTTCTCCTGCTTGGCACAAGGATTCTGGGCAGTGGGATAATCAAGTCAGACCAACGGATTGGGCTCTGGAATGATCAAGGACTGCCTGGATGCTGGGTTAGACACTTGCTTGGGCACTGCTCCAGTTCTCTCTTCTGCAGCAGTTCACTGAGTGAGATGTCTCAACCCTGAGGTCAAGGCCAGTTTTGTCCATATTTCCATCAGAGATTAAGCCTTGGACTACCCAAGCCCTATTTTTGGTTTTGCTCATCATTGCTCATCCTAGGACATTTTTAAGGACTTACTGCTGTGTTTGTGGGGAGCTGAATTCCTATAGTTCAATACCATCTTCCCACAGTCTAGAAGATTAGAGATTCAAAGAGAAATGAAAGATTCAAGAAAATCAAAGGTAGAAGAGTTGAACTGATTTCCTGCCCCATCTCAATGGTATGAAATAGCAGTGGATTTTGCATCAATACACAGAGGAGGTAAGACAACAGAAGAGAATGGATGATACAATGCTACTAAATCAGACGTGAATAATGCTGAGAAAGCAATTTTTCTATTTTCTCAATAAAGAGGGGAAAGACTGTGACATTGAGATTAAGGATATGGATCTTACCCTAAAGAAGGATACTGATGAAGAGCAGTTTCCTGGGTAGCAGGTGGGGCACTAGAACCTTGTGATGGGAATAGTCTGGGGAGAGTCTAATCATTAGAAGGCTGGATTATCTGGGAATGCTGTGCCTCTTCGGGAGAATATATATGATTTCCTGGGTGCAGCTAGTACCTAGAATGATGGGATGAATAAAGATAGAAGAAGATATTGCATGACCTTTATAATGGAGACTGATCATACTGAAGGCAGGAAATAGGGCCAGGCCTCATAGCTAAGGACACAGGGTGACTTCTACCAAGCCACACTGTTCTCTTGTGAATGGCTATTTCTAAATGAGGCATAGCTGGAATAGCAGGAAATTAAAAAAAAAAAAAAAACAACAACAAAAACCTGTAATAACATGATCTACAAAGGCAGTTGCAATTTGAAAGAGCTTGAACATGGTACTTCAAAAGCTTTACCTCCATGAGGGACACAAGAGTGAATAAAATTGGATTTATGACCCATGAATCAGAGGAAAGAAATAATAATAGTGATGATGATAGTATTTCTATAGTGCCTACTATGAGCCAGATACTTTGCAGATAGTATTTCATCTAATTTCCAAGCAATCCTACAAGTTACATGATTTTATTATTTCCATTTTACAGATGGGGAAATTGAGACAGAAAAATGTTCAGTGCCTTGCTTAAAGTTACCCAACTACTAAATGCCTGAAGCCAGATTTGAAATCAGATTCTCCTGATTCCCCACCCACACTTTTTCTCTATGCCACCTAGCTATGAGAAAGAACAAAGCAAAGGCAAAAATCTTAGAAAAGGGTACAGTAAAATGAAGTTATTACAATAGAGGGTTGGAAGTATTGAAAACCAGTTTAAAATGACTCTATTTTGGGCAGTATTTGCTGTTATTACATTTCTTTTTTTAAATGTGACACTATGTACTAAATGTCTCCTCCAGTACCTTTCTTCCGGTAATCACTTCTTGTTGCTCAATTTGTCTGACTCTTTATGACTTCATTTGGGGTTTTCTTGGCAAAGATCCTGAAGTAGCTTAACATTTGCTTCAGCTCATTTTACAAATGAGAAAATTGAAGCAAATGGGGTTAAGTGACTTGCTCAGGGTCACACAACTAGTATGTGTCTGAGATAAGTTTTGAACTTAAGATGAGTCTTCCTTAGTTCAGAGGTGGTACTCTATTCCACCACCTAGCTGTCCTAATTACTTTACAATTACAAAAGGTAACTCATCAATTTTAAACAGTACCTAGAAATTTACCCACTTCTCTTTATGCTATCTAAAAAGGCATACAGTAGGATATTTAACAGAGGTTAATTAACTGATTAATAAATATTTTCTTTAGTCTGGTAAAAAAAAATCTATGTTAAAGGTCTTTGTAATAATTTAAGCATCATTTTTTATCTTTTATTTTTGCTAAAAATGTACCTTTTCCTATACCTATATTGATATCAGATATGATCTTACCCCAAACTGCTTTGTAAACCTCCCATGTGGAGATCTACCTGATCTTACCGAAATACTGGTCATGTAACTCAGGAGAAGAAACTATAAACACTGTGTAAGTGCACAAAAATATGTGGAATTTGAAACATACACATCCATCACCTACTTAATGGATTCATCACACTGGAGTGGATAAAATGCATTGTACACACTTGTAAGTAACCTATGCTGGTTTATTAGCACAGTAGCCTGAAAATTCTTGCTACAAAAAGGTGATGAAAAAGGAACATTTTGAACTAATTGTTTAAAAGTGTAGGGGAAGAAAGGGAACAAAAGAGAGGGAGAAAATTATAAATATAATTAAATAAACTTATAAATAATAAAAAAATTATTAATAATGAACTTATAAATGTGAGATAAATATAACTATTAATTCTCTCACCTGGTTATGTCAGACAAATTAAAAAAAAAACTAAAGTCCTACTTTGATGCCTCAAAGTAACCTAGATTTCTCAAACATTTGGTCCATAGAGAACAAATTCTGCAGGTTTTAAAAGCAGGAAAAGCTTTGAAAGGAGGCTTGGCTATATGCTAAAAATCTGTTCCCCACGGACCAACTTAGCTTAGCTTGGAGAAAATCTCATGACCAATAGCTAATGACTTTTTTTTTTCCTGCTACACAATTTCTATAATCATCCAATAAAGCAAAGAAGGCTTGTGATCCAAAATAAAAGTTCTTCTTTGAAAATAACTTTAATAAATGCTAACTAAAGGGTAGACCAAATCATCATTTCCTAGTCAATCTTCCTCTTGCTACACAGCATCATAAATACAGCAAAAACCACAGGTTAGAACACAGCAAAAGTAATATAAAATTTTCCACTAAGTGAATCAAATGCAGAATCAAATGATATAACAATTTCTACATTACTATCATAAATGCAAGGATTCTTCCTCATTTTTCTGATTTTTTTCAAATACAAACTCAAAGATGAATATACCTCAGTTTTTCTTGGATCACGGAGACCATAGCTTTAGAAGTAAAAGGGATCTTACATTAATTTAAGTCCATAACCCTCATTTTGCAGATGAAGGTGTACCTTCAATTGTTTTCTGTTATACAGCTTGGATCTAAGGTGGGATTTTAACCAAAGTCTTCCTAATACTACATTCTGCAATCTATGCACACCATAACACTACCTTTCCTAAGGTAAAAATCTTAATAGCTTTGGGATAATAAATAAAAAACAAGCTATAAATAAGTTATAAATTATTAATCATCAAGAAACAAATCATTTATTCTAAGAAGATTTCACAACAGACTAACTTTCCAAGATACTTGACATGGTGATATTTATTACACTACAATAAACATCTTCCTGTTCCAGATTTAAACTATTCACTATTCAGCCACCCCAGCAGTAAAAGTTTCAGCTACTGTACTAGTGCTTATTTGTTTCACAATGATTAGAAAATTAAATCAAGAGATTAGAAGAATACTGGATAGTACCTTTAAGAGCCCTTATGCTTAACTATGAACAGACCTCAAAAGAACTGACAAGTACTCAAGATCAAATTCCACCTTTTAACAGGTGTGGAGAGGAGAAGCTAAGAAAAGAATCTTTGCTTGATATATGCTCATCAGCTAACGATTAAGGAGGAAAATTCTGTGTACTCGAAAGGAGTATGTTACTGGGGAGGAGAGTTATTAAGATACGAAATTATCTATTTTTATGTAAGAGAGAGATCATATAGCTGGAATACAAAGGGATGTCCCCTCTAGCGGATTCGTTCCCCTCCATCCCCAACTTCCTTTCCCTTTCCCTACTCACTGTTTGAAAGGATCGTGAAAAGGTAGGGCCAACCACTCCCCGTGCATGTCTTGCATATAATCTACCATCTCCTCCGGGCTTCGGTCAGAGGAGATAAAGACTATTTGGAAGGGCGCTGGCGGATGGGTCTCTTCCACTAGTTCCGTGTAGAAGTCGCAGAGGAGCGGAGTGAAGTCCCTGCAAGGAGAGCACCAGCCTGCCGAGAAATACAATCCCACCACCTTGTTCTGAAGCACGTCCTCGGGCTCGACAGTGTCTCCATCCTTGTTGACAAGGATCCTCCCGCTAAACACGTCCGCCATCATCTACACACCTCGTTCTTCCTCCCGGCTGCTGCTCCCTTCCCCCGGGAGCTAGAGAACACGCTAGGGAGGTTTTTCCTTTCTCTCTGCAGCCTTGGTAAACGCTGAAGCACGTTCCTGAGAAAAGAAGCGGAGCTAAAGGTGGAGTGAGCCTTCCTCCAGTCCTGCAACTAGGTGCATACTGCTCCAGGGAGTTAAGCAACTTGACACTTTAAAGAGGGGATAATTTTCTTGACTCTTAAGCTTACTTGATGCTCACACACTAATAATCATCTCCACATCCACCCTTACACATTTCCAAATAATGAGATTTGTCAGTTGTAACTCTTTCCTACAACTAATTATAGTTGGAGGGTCCGCTTGCTCTCAAATTTCCAGGCCCGCAGAAACTTTGTATGATTCTCCGGAGAAACCACAGAAATTCTAGTCTATGCCACTATTGTCCTTTGTGAGAGTGGATGGCCATCACTTTTGCCTTCAGGCTTCTCCCGCCTCATGCTCCTGACCACTCTTCCAAACCTTTCTTTTAGTTTCTATTTAGTTTTCTATTAGTTCTCCCGAGCAATAAGCAGCAGAAAGACTACAAAGACAAGACCAATTACAAAGACCAAAGATCTGGAAGCTTTCCGCAGCGGAGCAAAGGAGCAAAACTAAGAAGCTTATGGTCCAAGTGAGACCAGTAAAGAAACAAACATGCACAGAGGAAAGAAAGCTGCAGGAGCCTGCGTCTCCAAAAGAAGTCTAGAGGTTCCTATTTAGAAACCCGTTGAAGGAAGAAAAGAAGGGAAGGAAGAAGGGAGAGAAAGAGGAAGGGAGAAAGAAAATGACATCTATGAAACTCTCAGAGAACCAGTCACACTTCAGTTTTCCAGGGCCAAGCCCCCAAGCAGGATATCCAGTCTAAAGTCCAATCCAAGGGAACATGGTGAGGCTAGAGGAGAAGCGAACAGGGACCCATCTGCGGTTCCTCTGGAGTTGCCTTTTCATTATAGCATCTTTAGAAACTGTGTTTGGCAGGAGAATGTTGATTGGAAGGGTTCCTAGTTTTTGTTGTTCGATGACGGATTGGTAGGTTGGTTAGTTCACTTTTCTTTTGTCCATTGGGAGTATGGGCAACAGCATCTTCAGCAGCCTATGCAGGAAACTACTCTGTTCTGACCCTGAGAGTACAAACTCCTCACAATTTTTTTTCGGAATTTTGGTGACTATTCAATACCTCCCAGTATCTCCCTTCCCTTCTTCCCTTTCTAATTCTCCCCAGCTAATCACTATGTACTCAAATTCTGCTTGGAAAGGTAGTTATGTAGTTCATCTTCTTTCTTCCTTCTCTTCCTCCTCCTCCTCCTCCTCCCTTTCCTTCTTCCTCCTCCTCCTTTCTTCTTTTTTCCTCTTCCTTCTCTCTTCTTTGTTCTTTTTTTTTTTTTTTTTGCTTCAAAAATAGCCAAAGCATAGCGCAACAAGCAAAATAGTCTGACTATTTCTCACTTCTGGTAGAGAGTAGAGAGTCTTAATAAACTTTAGGATACAACAAGAAAAACTGGACAAATCTTGGAGAAAGTTTTCCTTCATTTTAGAGGAAAATGGTCTTAAAGCTATGTGGCAGAAATTCTAAAATATGTTGCTACAACCACACCACAGCTTCTGGTAGCAAGGTCCTGAGAAGGATCAAATACAAACTGCCCATAACACCTGGATGAGGCCTGAACCAGATTAAAATGTAATTGGAAAATATTTAGCAAAATAAATTACAAAAAGGCCAAAGCCAAGATGAAAGAATTGAGGCAGGAATTTGACGGAATTTTTTGAAATTCAATTCCAAATAATAATAAAATGACATCTCAAAATGAATTTTGGAGTGACAGAACAAACAGAAGGATAAAATGAAACAGTTTTCCAGCCTAAAATAACTTAGAAAGTCAGCAGGAAAAGTCTGATTCTGAACAAAGGAGGGAGGGAACAATCCAGTGTAAGTGGTTTCCAGGCTAGTCAATAGCAAGCCATGCTCCAGTAAGATAGAAGCAAAACCCCATGCCCCAGAATAATCCAAAAATGAAGCCCTAATCCTCTAACTCCAGAAGCTTGGAACAGTTCTCCCTTCACCCCAAAAACAAAGCCCAATATTAGCACAAAGTTAAAAGTTATGAAATAGAGGCTACTATATAATATTAGCACAGTTGGGGGGAAAAAAGGAAAGAACATAAAGATGAGAGAAAAGAGGAACAAGAAGAGAAAAAGGAGGAGAATCCAACCATAAAACATTATTAAGATGACAGAAAAAATCAAAACACAAACTCAAAAGAGAGAACAATGTCAAAACATCTATAAATGAATACTCTGAGGGGAAAAACAGTGATTTGGTATGAAGCTGAAAAAGAACTCCTAGAACTCAAAAAAGATTTTTTAAAAAGAGAGAATTAGAAAAAAATTGGGGAAAGACATGAGAGTGGTGCAAGAGAATCATGAAAAGAGAGTTAATAGCTTGGTAAAGGAAGAAAAAAAGAGAAATGATGTATAAAAATTCAAAGTAGAATTGGTCAAGTGCAAAAGGAGGTACAAAAGCTCACTGAAGAAGTTAGTGAAGAAGTTAAGAAGAGGAAATATTAAAACTATACTAGTGGGGACTTCAACTTTCACTTCTCAGAATTAAATAATTCAAAAAATAAACAAGAAAGATGTTCAGGAGGTGAACAGAATTTTAGAAAAGTTAAATATGAAAAAACTCTGAATTAAATGGAAATAGAAAAGAATTTACTTTTTACTAAATGATTTATGGAGCCTAAACAAAAAGTGACTATGAGAACATAAAAACCTCACGATTAAATGCAGAAAATTAGAAATGTTAAATGCATTCTTTTCAGAGAATAATGCAATAAAAATTACATTCAAT
Source organism: Myrmecobius fasciatus (assembly GCA_023553655.1). NCBI lineage: Eukaryota > Metazoa > Chordata > Mammalia > Dasyuromorphia > Myrmecobiidae > Myrmecobius > Myrmecobius fasciatus. The sequence continues at coordinate 26,281 of JAJPUD010005421.1, forward strand.
AATGGGTAATTGAAAGATAAAAATTAATTGGAAACTAAACAAGCTAATCCTAAAAAAAAAATAGGTGGGTCAAAGAAACAATCAGTAATTTCAGTAAGGAGACTGAAAACAAAGAGACAACCTATAAAGATTTATGGGGTGCAGCCAAAACATTACTTAGAGGGAAAATTGTATTTCTAAACACACAAATAAAATAGAAAAAGACCAGTTCAATGAATTGGCCATGCAAATAAAACACATACATACACACACACACACACACACACACACACACACACACACAAAACTACAAAAAGAACAAATTAAAAATCCCCAATTAAACACCAAATTGAAAATCCTAAAAAAATCAATGGAGAAACTAGTAAAATTTAAATAGTAAGAAAATCATTGAACTAATAAAAGTAGGAGCTGGATTCATGAAAAAACAGCAAAACAGATAAACCATTGGTTAATTTCATTTTTTAAAAAAAGGGAAGAAAACCAAATTCTCGTATTATAAATGAAAAGAGTTAATTCACCAGAAATAAAGGGAAATTAAAACAATTCTTAGAAGCTCTTTTATCCAATAATATAAATCTGACAATCAAATAAAATGAATATTTGCAAAACTATAAAATGCCCCAATTAATAGAATAGAATCCTTAAATAATCTCTTCATAGAAAAAGAAATTGAACAAGCCTTCTCTTATCTGCCTTCCATTATATAACTCCTCCTTTCTGTTTTCCCTTTCTCCTTCTACTTTCTTTTTGGGAAATAACAGATTTCTATTATCAATTGATTTATATATATATATGTAGGTTTCCCTCTTTGAACCAATTTAGATATAAATTCAAACCTTGCCCATTCTCCCACCCTTTAAGATTCTTCCTTGCATGCCTCTTTTTTTATAATAATTTTCCCCATTCTTTCTCTCCTTCCTTCTCCCAGGTCATCCCTCTTTCTCACCTAATCATTCCCCCCCCACACACAATTAACTCCTTCCTACACTCTCTTTTTATACAGAATCCTTTTAACTGCCCTAGGAATAAGAATTTTAAAAGATACCTGTTTCCATATAGGGAAGTAAATAGTTTAGCCTTTTTTAGCCTTAAACCCTTTGGTTTCTCCTTCCTGTTTAGCTTTTTATGATTTTTGAATTTTGTATTTGAAAGTCAGAATTTCTATTCAGGTCTGATCTTTTCATCAAGAATGTTTGAAAGTCCTCTATTTCATTAAATATCCATTTCCCCCTAAAGGATTATACTCAGTGTTGCTAGGTGGGTTATTCCTGTGTTCCCAGCTCTTTTGCCTTCTTGAATATTATAGTCCAGCATGGTTCTCTTCAACAATGATGTGATTCAAACCAGTTGTACTGCGATGAAGATAGTCATATACATCCAGAGAGAGGGCTGTGGGAACTGAGAGTGAACCACAACACAGCATTTTAACGCTTTCTGTGAATATTTCCATGCATTCTGTTTTCCTTCTTCGGTTGTTTTTTTTTCTTCTTCTCTTTCTAGATCTGATGTTTCTTGTGCAGTAAGATAACTGTATAGATATGTATACATGTATTGTATTTGTCACATAATTTATCCTATCTAGCATGTATTAGATTACCTGTCATCTAGGGGTGGGGGGCGGGGGGA